>JANHGN010000366.1:0-11037 GCA_024605025.1 Megaceryle maxima
TTTTTTTTTTAAAGGCAGAGCAGACATCACAGAATCCAGCTTTTACAATGAAAGCTGGGATGTGGTGGAGACTGTGGGACTATTTGCCACATTGTCCATTTCCTCACCCTTGGACTGGTGTGAAAGATGGGAGCTCTCTGGTGGCAAAATGGGAATTTGCAAAGACAGATTTGCAATGGTCACACTGCTTACATGGAAGGCACAAGAGCATAAGCGAAAACCAGTCCTGTGCTGCCCTCTCCTAGAGCACTGAGAGCAGTCAGACCTGAACACTGTCCAAAATGCTTTTTAGTGCTGGGGTGCCTGTTATAGATCCCACTCCTCACAACTCTGCAGCCCTTTCTCCACACCAGGTAGGCAAGCTGTGCTGGGATGCATGTTCACAAGCCAGGAGGCACCTGTGTTTGTTTACATGACAAAAGCAACAGCAACCAGCCAGATGAGTGTTTTCTAGGGGTGCTGTGGCTCCAGTCCAAAGAAAACAAGGGACAGCACTGCTCCAGAATTCAATGTGCTAGTGAGAGAACAGTAAAGCTGATGCGTTGTCTCATGGAATATCTCTCAGGGGAAATCTTACTGCCTTCTACAACTACTTGAGAGGAGAGGTAGCAAGGTGGGTTTCTTCTCCCAAATAACAAGTGAAAGGACAAGAGGGAACGGCCTCAGGTTGTGCCAAAAGAGATTTAGATTGGATATTTGGAAAAATTTCTTCACTGAAAGGGTTATCAAACATCAGAACAGGCTGCCCAGGGAAGTGGTTGAGTCACCATCCCTGGAGGTCTTTAAAAGACATGTAGAGAGACACTTAGAGATGTGGTTTAGTGGTGGACTTGACAATGTTAGGTTAACAGTTGGACTTGGTGATCTTAAAGGTCTTTTCCAAACTAAATTGTTCTATGATTCTATGAGATGCCAACAGCAAATTGAAAGAGAAGTGTGTGAAATTGGTCTACCTGGAGAAACACCAGTAGCTGTCTAACCTGCCAGCCAAGGGGAGAAACACCTCCACTCTCACTGTCCAAGTTTCAGGAGACCCCAAACCAGAAGCCAGATCCAGACAAAAAACAGGAGAATTTGGATGAGAAAGAGCTTGGACTGCCAAGATTTTCACAAACCAACAGGTTTCCACTTTTCTCTACCTGATTTTTGGCACTGCCTTATATGGGAACAGTCAAGCTTAAGTGACCAGTAGCCCTCAAACAGTTGGGTTCCAGGGGATCTGGAGGAGCCAAACCACCCAATCTCATACACGCAGCTTACATTCAAGGCTCACTCCTTAAGGCCCACCTTGACATCTGTTTCTCAGCTATGTGCCACGGCTCCTCTCTGCTTGAAAATCAGCAGATCCACAATCTGGACACGTCTGGCATATCTGGATCCTCCAAGGAATCCAGAAAAGAGAGACAGCAGTGGCATGCCACCAATCCTTTCTGACACGTGCTCTGAGCCACAAGCCCCAGCATGCAGATGAATGATGCCCATACAACCTTAGACAGCTGTTCCCACCTCCTGACCCAGGGCAGAAGCCTCCTGCCCAGCTGCACTTCCAGTAGGTGTAGTGAACACTAGGAGTCTTCATAGAATCATAGAATCACACAGAATTGTCACAGTTGGAAAAGACTTCTAAGATCACCATGTCCAACCATCAACAACAACAAAAACCAACTAAACAAAACAAAAAGTCCTCCCTGGCAGCCCATCTAGCACCTGACTGCTCTTTCAGTAAAGAAATTCTTCCTAACATCTAATCAAAACTTCCCCTGGTGCAACTTCAGGCCATTTGCTCTAGCAAATGCTCTAGTCCTGTCATTATTTACTTGAAAGAACAGGTTGGCACCCACCTCACTACAACCTCCTTTCAGGTAGTTGTAGAGGGCAATATGGTCTCCCCTGAGACTTCTCCAAACTAATCAATCCAAATTCCCTCAGCCTCTCCTCACAGGACTTGTCCTCCAGACCCTTCACCACCTTGGTCACCCTTCTCTGAACTCACTCCATCAACTTAGTGTATTTTTTGTGGTGAGGGGACCAGAACTTAACACAGTACTTGAGGTGTAGCCTCATCAGTGCCGAGTACAGGGGCATGATCACTTCCCTTCTCCTGCTGGCCACACTGTTTCTGATACAGGTCAGGATGCTGTTGGCCTTCTCGGCCACCTGGGCACACTGCTGTTCTCATGTTCAGCCAGGTGTCAACCAACACCTCCAGATACTTTTCCACCAGGCAGTTTTCCAGCCACTCAGCCTGTGGTTGTTGTGACTGAAATTCAGAACCCAGCACTTAGCCTTGTTAAAACTCATTCTGTTGAACTCCTCATGGGTTTAAATGGAGACAACTCAAAATCAGGAACAATGAAATCCATGGAAGGTTATACAAAATAGTGGCATGATGTCAAATTCAGAATGTTCCTGGCAGCACATTGGAGGCTGGCAGATTATCTAACTGACATCCTGCTGCCATCTCACTGCCTTTGTCCATCCTTCCCTAGGCATCTGCTCTCAGGAAGAGGCTACTAAGGCTAGACGGACCTCTGAAATGACCTAGGACAGCTCTAATGAGAACGGAGCTGTCACATCTCAGGCCATAGCAGAGCCTTGGGCTATTCTGTCTGCAGCTCTGTAACACGCCTTATGGTCTGAGAAACATACTGCAGGAACAACCTGGAGCTGGCCAAGTTTTGTCAGCTTAAGCATCTCTGCAAGAGGTGGTCGCAGCAGCTGGGCAGAAACAAGTGCTTTGGGCAGGTAGAGAAAGCCACAGAGGGGCTTAATGCCTGGAATTGCTAGTTTGTGTCTGGCTGAGAAAGCCAAGACTGCTCTCTGACAGACGTGTGGACAAATTCCTCTCATGCCACCAGATGGTGCCCTGGCTTCAGTCACCAGCAGGTAGCTTGCATGGCAGGGGACAACAGCCCTTTGCTCTATTGCACCACCTGTGTTCCACGGGCACTGTCCTCAAAACTGCAGGGAGAGGGAAACACAAGCCTCACTTTGCCCCAAGACTCAGCCTTCCCAGCAAGCCATCTCATGGCTGCAGGACCACCACCACACTGAACGGGGGTGAGGCTGACTTTGAATCTGGGATTGAGTGACTCAGGAACCAAGAGAGGAAGGTAAATCAACTGCCTGCCTGGAGGTAAGGCCCATGGAATTGGAGCAAAGCTCAGAAATACCTTTTTGAGCACTGTGAGAGCAAAGCATCTTATGTTGGGAGAAATAATGCTGTGACAGGGGGTCTGAGGGGGGAAGCAGTGTCCAGGAACTGTGTTTTGGTTACACTCAAGTCTTTTTGAATCCAAAGAAAGGTCAGAGCCATGGGGACGTATACTGGGATAGCCTGCACAAGGAAGAAGTTGCTCTGGCAGGCCAGATACAGCGCATCCACCACTGACTGTCAACCCATGCTTCCTGGACTCCTTCAGGAATGCAGCTGTAGTCATGGTCTTTGCCAGCACCTTTGTGCAGCTTGTTGTGTGATTGCCCATCAAGAGATCTGACCTGTGCTACTCAGGAAATGCAATGGCTCAGAAAGACACCATTTGTTGCTGAAGACTGGAAACACAGAGGCTCACTGAACTGGTTAACCCCACCAGACCAGCTAGCCCTTCTCCAGACATGGAGAGACAGAGGACACACAGCACAACAAGCATGGGCCACCATCACAGATCCAGGCACAGAACAGATCAGGATAAGGTAGTGGGAAAGGGCTGCTCCACTCACAGTACCCCATTTGTCAGTCTTTGGGATCTTCCCCACAGCTGCTTCCTTGGACAAGACCAACTGCAACAGGAATATATAGCTCACCACAGCCCAGCTATCAGCCCAGGTAGCTAGCAGAGCTATAGCTATCAAGCCACTCTTGACCCCATTCTTGATCTATGCATAAAGACCACATCCTGCTGTGGTCCGTACCCACAACACAGGTAGGAGAAAGGTCGCTGATACTGTCAGAAGTTCCCACCCACAGCTCTGTGCTGTCTGCCTGCACACCTGCAGAAAACACAGTGAGACCCTCCTCTTTTCCAGTTTGTCTGGAAAATATCCTCCTACTCCTCCACCTCACTTCACACAGTCCACATGGCAGTAGGAGTGTTGTCTATATATGTGTGAGCCAGGTTCACCGGGAAAGCAACACCCTTTTTTACACTACCTGATATATCGGAAGTGGAAAAAAAAATTAAACGAGCGCAGCCTGGAAGTTTTGAAGGTGCTTTCACTACCCTCTAGCAAATCCTTCCTGGCTATCAGGCTGCTCTTGATGAACACCCATCGTGCTGACTAATATGGTCTCATTGCTTCCTTTTTCATTACCCAATGTGTTTCTTATCTTATGGTTAGACAGTAAGCAGATTACAGTGGGGATTTTCCAGTCTGTGCCTGTACAGCATCTTGCATGATCAGTGATACGTGTGGTAGGGCTAATTCACATACCATCTAAGCTTACCCTCAGAAGCCCTCCTTGTAACAAACTCCCAGTCTGAACCACCCCAGTGACAAGAACCAAGTTGCCTCCATTTTGGAGAGCTAAACCTAGACAGGTTCAACAAGTGGTCACAGCACCAACACACACAAACAGGTCTGCGGTTCCCAAGCCAGAAGAAAGAGCCATCCTGCAGAAACAACACACCATGGAGAAGTTTCTTCGTTATTCTGATGCAGCTAAGAGCAAACCCTATTATAAAAAAAAAAAAAAAAAAAACCAAGCTGCTACAACAACCTTCTGTCTGGGCTGCAGTGTGAGAGAAGTGGGGGTTAATTTAGTCAGAAAATAAAAAATTACTCATGGCGCTGAAGCTAGATCTCAGCAGCAACCACCTCCACACCTGGAGCAAAGCCCACTTAAGCCACAAGTGCCTATTCTTTCAGAAATTCACGCAGCCATGCCACGTTCAAGGGAGCAGCATTATCATCGTACATGTGCAAAGAGATGGCCTCAAGGTTAGGGTGTTACCCTGCAAAGGCAGTGAAGACTTCATCAGACTTACCACAGATTTCCTGCCCGAGGCTGGGAGAGTCATGCAGCCTCTCTCGGCTCAGCCCTTCCCTTCTATAAAAGGGGTTGCACACACAGCCCCATCTCACAGCAAAAGCTCGGGAGGGGAGCAGCCACACTGAATGCTGCAAAGTGTTCGGGAATACAGCCATAGATGCTGCTTAAAGCTTTACCCGCTGGTTAAGAGGGGTTCAAGGCCAAAGTGTGCTCAGTGTGAGCCTCTCTTCTCAGAGCAACGGGAATTTAAGATCCAATCCACGTGCGTGCAGGGAAACCAACACACCATTGTAAGTTTTGCTTGCTGCCTGTTTTGAGGATTTAAGCAAGGGTTGAGCAGCGGGTAGTCTTTAAACTGACTCTGGGGCAGGATGTGTTTCATTCTTATCACACAAAGTACTTCAGACAGGCACTTTAGTGGCAAAGAAATGGGAAAAAGTATTAAATAAGCCAGGCAGGAGAGTAGCTTGATGACATTCTTGCATATTTAAATTAACAGGGGGATGATCCGTTCCTAAACTGCCTTTTTGTGCTATTTCCTCCTTTGTCCTTCTAGTGGTGAAAGTGCCTCAGGATAATAAAGCATCTGGCTACCTTCCCCATCCCATTCAATCCAGAACGGTTCTGATGAGGCTGATACAAGGAGCCTGGTTTTACAGCAGCAAGCTGGGTCAGATTTTGGTTCAGTTGTTCATAGTTTGCAGAGTTTTTACCATACAGAAATTAAAAGGGCTGCAACCTGAAGCAATTGTGGAAGTCCAGAGCAAATTAAGCAGAAGTCCAGCTGGTGACCTGTAACTAATGGTGTTCCCCAGGGGTCAGTTCTGGGTCCAGTCTTGTTCAACATCTTCATCAATGTCTTGGATGAAGGGACAGAGTGTACCCTCAGCAAATTTGCTGATGATACTAAACTGGGAGGAGTAGATGATACACCGGAAGGCTGTGCTGCCACCCAGTGAGATCTGGATGGGCTGGAGAGCCGGGCAAAGGCAAACCTAATGAATTTCAACATGGATAAGTGTAGAGTGCTACACCTGGGGAGGAACACCACCATGTACCAGTACAGGTTAGGGATAGACCTGATGGAAAGCAGCTTCATGGAGAGGCACCTTGGGAGTCCTGGTGGACAGTAAGTTATCCATGGAACAACAATGTGCCCTCGTGGCCAGAAAGGCCAATGGCATCCTGGGGTCCCTAAAGAAGAGTGTGGCCAGCAGGTCAAGGGAGGTTCTTCTCCCCCTCTACTCTGCACTAGTGAGACCACATCTGAAGTACTGTCTTCAGTTCTGGTCTCCCCAGTTCGAGGGATGGGGAAATACTAAAGAGAGTCCAACGGAGAGCTACGAGGATGATGAAGGGACTGGAACATCTCTCTCATGAGGAAAGGCTGAGAGCCCTGGGGCTGTTTAGCCTGGAAAAGAGAAGACTGAAAGGGGACCTTATTAATGTTTACAACTATCTGAAAGGTGGGTACAAGTAGAGGGAGCAGTCTCTTCTCAGTTGTGCCCTGTGATAGGACAAGAGGTAATGGTAGCACAGTGAAACACAGGAAGTTTCATTTCAACATGAGGAAAAACTTATTCAGTGTGAGAGTGACAGAGCACTGGAGACAGCTGCCCAGAGAGGTTGTGGAGTCTCCTTCTCTAGAGACTTTCAGGACCCACCTGGATCTGTTCCTGTGTGGCCTGCCCTGGGTGTTCTTGTACTGACAGGGGGGTTGGATTCAATGATCTCCAGAGGTCCCTTCCTACCCCTACCATTCTATAAGAATACAAGTTCTGGCATTCATCCTTAGCAATTTAGGACAGCCTTTTCATTACTGTAAAAATAGCGTGTATTTATAAGCAACATCCAACTCCAATCTCCACTAAATCTCAAACTGCATTATAGAAAAAAAGCAGTGACAACATTAACACTTCACAAATGGGAAACTAAGGTAAAGGGGGAAAAACAGCTTTCCCAGCCTCATCACACAGGTCAGGGCAGGGGTTTGGACCAGACTCAGGGCTCATGGTGCTTGCATGCTACCTGCTTCACTGCACCACCTCCTTGAAAAAGGAATGGAGCATGGCAGCAGTTTCTGTAAATCACCTTTAGATTCTCCTTCTCCCCTCAAATTTATCTTTAAATTTTTCCTCCTGTGCATGTACTAAGCAGAATGCTTTAGCAATGCACAGCAATGGGCTTCTCATGGCTTTGTTTCTGCCAGTGAAAGAGCTATGACTGTGAGGCTTACAGAGACTTTCTGTTCCTGTCTAAAATTATCTTTGCTGAGCCTTGCGACGCCAAGCGCACAGAGCCAATACTCCATATGCCCTGAGAAAAATGAGCTACATTCCAGGCATGCTCAGCTAGCATGGTTACAGTAGCATCCACAGGCCATGGCCACAGCTCAGGACCACCACCAAGTCAGGCTTCACACAAAGGGACACCCCCAGTTTCTTTCCTGCATGAGGCAGTACATAAAGTCAGGGCCTGATCCTGCCATCCGGGTGCTCCACATTTGAAGGGTGGTCATACAAGGAGTCTCTGTGATCCCTGCTGGAACTGCAAGATCAGGGTGAAAGGGTATGAAAAGGCAGCAGGTGGGTGCAGACAGATGGGGGAAGTGGGGGCTAACAGGGAGACAACAGCAATTAGCTCACCAGCTGCTTTGCCGATTGTCTGCCTCTCTGATTTCCAACAGCAAAGCAGCAATTTGCCTAAAAGCAGAGTCAGTAGCTAAAACTGCCCCTCAAAACTGAAAATATCAGGGGGAAAGAAAAAAAAATAAATCCCAATTTCCATAGTACAAAAGCAAGGCTTGCAGGGCTGTCATTTAGGAGTTTGCCTAAGTAAGGCATGGAGCAGGCAGCTCAAAACAGTCACCAAATACTTTAGAGCAAAAGGCTAAAAAAGGAAGGTTTTAGAGGAGGAAGTGAGTCAGTAGCTGGGAGGACGGGAGGGGGAGTTCAAATAGCTGAGGCATATAAAGTAAGCAAGTAGTCACCATCTCAAATGCTAGAAAGTCAGTGAGGTGGACGTAATGAGCTTTGCTTGCTGTTCATGCAAGGTTTCGTTCACAAACAAGAGTCCATGGGTGACTTTTCATGTTGATTATTCAGGATTCATTTCATCCTGGGTTTTGAAGTGGTCCTTCACCAAGCAGAAGCTTGTTGGCTGCAGTTCATGCCAGTGTTTCACACTGGAGCCAAAGTTTTGGTCACCACCAGCTGCAGGACTGCTGAAATTTTTTTAGCTCCCCCATGGCCAGGGGATGGATTTTTTGGGGTGAAGTTTCAAGTTATTTGAAGTGCCATTTGCCTTAAGAGAGAGAGGGGGATTCACCTTTCAAGACGGTTCATCACAACATCCAGATGGAGCTTTCAGCCTAATTTATTTATACCACTAACTCTAGGAAAAAAAAGGACAAAGCTTCCAACAGTGTTGAAAAACAGTAAAGCTAGTAAAAAACCCTCCATCTTCACAATGCTGCAGCAATCCACAGCCTCCATTTCTTTCTTCGCAACAACCTTTTATTGCACTGAAACCCCGGGAGCAAAGGGGAAAGTCTCACTCTGAGAAGCCTTTAACCTTGCTTGCTCGTGGCCTGCCGCAGCAGCCAGCTGTCACAGAGCGTGCAGCAATAAGCCACGAGGCACGACTTCCTCATCTCTGCCCCTGGTCCTTGCACCATCAAAGGGGCAGGACCGATGGAAAGGGAGCTTGTAAAAAGAAGCACCAAAATTCCCTTCCGCCCTCCCCAAAATGAGGAGCTTCTCCTCGGTTCAGGCACAGAGATGACAGCTACGTGCCTGCCACACCAGGGCCCTGCTGGAAGCCTTCTCTGAGGGAAACCGCAGCACTGCAAGGGTTGGGGTGATGCTTGAGGTCATAGGCCCTCGAGGAGCAAGCTGTCAAGTCAAGGAGCAGCACAGGACTGGGAAGACTCCCTTTCCCCTACACAAGCAGCAGCACAGGATTTACATAGGAGTAGGAGTTCCCAAGCCGTGACATACGTACTGCTAATCACTAGCAGGTAGCTCCCAGTGCAGAGCTGGAGCTCCTGGTGCCCGTGCTGGTACAGCACATGGAGTCCCTGGAGCCCTGTGTTAAGGCAGGCTGGTACCACCATAACCCAACAACTTATCTGTTCATCTTGGTGCACAGCTCCTGCCTTTCGCTTCCTCAAAGCACCACAGCCACTGTGTTTATGCCTCACAGAGCTATGCTGGTTTGACTTTTGGGGAATTAAACCTTTCAAAAAGCCACCATGGTTCTCACTCAGCACCCTTCGCAGAGCAAACACATCTTTCCCACGAGACAGAAACAAGTAAGAGAGATCTCCCTTAACCTGCTGGTGAAGGAGCTCCTGAGGTTCCTTTAACTAGTTAGATACCATGTCAACCCACTGCAGTGTTTAAAACCACAAGACCTCTTGAAATGGAATGAGCCAACAGGCCAGTTCCAATTAATTTTCCCTTATAAGTATACAACATGAAACAACCCCAGCCCTATTCTCATGGCCTTACATGATTCCTTCTCCTCCTAAGATGTCTTACTTCTGTACTCCTCTTTCATAGCAACAATGATCTATGAAGTGCGTGTCTTGAACAATTACAGATAAATTACATCCAAAAAAGTACTAAAAAGTACAGCTGCTCCAGGTCTCTGTTACATGTCACCCGAGATGGAGCTTTGCTATGGCACTCTGCAGGGATGCCCACGTCACCAAGCAGTGCCAGCCTTGATTTCTCTGCCAGCCACACAGCATGCGCTTCCACCAGGCTAACAGTCACAGCAGAGAGACAAGACCAGAACAAGTTGTCTAGGGAAACATCTGTGGGACTGAAGCTCTACTATTACACATGCATTTTATCTGACTTGGTTTAGAACTGTGTGTTTTAAAAACAAAGATCAAATGTCCCTACTTAATTCTTGTTACTACTTCCAAAGTCAGTTAAGACTTTGGTCCAAATTTTAAGTATTCCCTGTCTATCATCAGGAAAAAAAGCAGAGGGAAGTATTACCCACCTGCCTTAATTTATATCTTAAATCATGCTGGTAGGTATTTTGCTAGTCTCACCATATATCCGATGCAAGTGCTCTTGTGAAAGGGACAGCTGGCCAGTGTAAGCCACCCAACACCAGAGCCTAACACAACGGGATGGCTTTTTCAGTATGTGCATCTGTCTTCAATACAGTTTTTCAGCAACTTTTATCTCATGTGAACAGGCACAACAGGATCTAAAAAGGGCATGTACTTCATTATGCTGTAAGGAAGGGAAAAAATGTCACCCTTACTGTAACCCTTAATTAGAACAGCAATATGGATGAAAACTGTAAGGTATGGCTCACAACTTCAGTACTGAAGCTTCATGCTATCTGTAACCTGGTATGAAATACTGCTGCCTCATACCCTAGCCCCGAAATATGCAATCTAGCCTTGTGTTTGTTTTCTGCTTATAGGCAAGCACAGAGACTCAATAAATAAGCTGGGGGAGGGTGGGAGTGGGGGACGGACACAACGACCCATGTTTTGCTCATCAATTCAAGACGGGAATATCATTGCAGTCAGGATCCAGTAATGAAACCTAACTGCTTGTACACTTTTTAACATTAGCAGATGCTTCTGTAATCTGATTACAAAAAGCCCGAGCTTCACTGCTCAGAAACATCAAAGAAAATGTATTTTCGTAGCATTTCAGAGTGAGCAGCACTGTAATAAACACACCATATAGCAGCTTTTCCGAGCCCCTCGGTCTCAGCAGCGGCGTTTTCTCAGGAGTCAGCTTTGTCCCGAAGACAAATCGTTCATTGTTTCAGCCACCTGAAAACAGATGCGGCTCTGATTCATGCCGGGACGCGGCTGCTGCTGCTGCTGGTAGTGGTGGTTGTAGTGCTGCTGCTGCTGCCGCCGCCGCCGCTGGGAAAAAATGCACAGGGTTTCCTGCAGCAGGCAGCGAGCGCGGCCGGCCTGAGCCAATCAGGAATGAAAAATCCTAAATTGTCTCTTAAACACTAAAATGGGAAAGCCAAATATCAAAACCCAAAAAGCTAAAACCTGC
>JANHGN010000367.1:0-40198 GCA_024605025.1 Megaceryle maxima
GGGCGGGGGGCAACAAACAGAAAAGAGGAGGAAAGAGGGGGGGGGGGGAGGGGGGGGGGGGGGGGGGGGGGGGGGGAAGAGGAAGATCTGGAAGCCTGCGATGGTGAGCGGAGCAGAACCGCATCCCACCTTGGCGCGGGGCTCGGCAGGGTACGTACCCCGGCGGCGACCGACGGGCTGTCTTGAAGCGTGAGAGCGATTTTAATCCTGCGATGGCTTTTTAGGGATTTTTTTTTTTTTTTTTTTTTCCCCTCTGCCGGGACAGGCTCCATCCGCAGCGATGCCCACGGTTTGCAGGGTCCCTCCCGGAGCGGCGAGGAAACGCTGCTCGGGGCATCGTTGTTCCGCTGCGCGCCGACATCCCGGCCACTTCGGGCAGATATTTTACCATCCCCCTTGGAGCGGTTTCTCCGCAGTTACCCTCTGAAAGTGAGGGAGCCGAGAGTTCTGGGAGGCTGCGAGGTTTCCCAGGTTTGGCGGTGGGGGAGGAAGCCCCGGCCCCCAGGGGAGCAAGGCTGCCGTGCGGCAGGGCTGCAGGGATGCCGCTCTCCCGAACCCTCTCGGCGGCGGCACCTCGGCCCCGTGCCTCGGCCCCACCGGACTCCTGGCGTCGGCGAGACCCGCGGGTTCCCCATGGCCGGGAGCCACGTCTTGCCGCCGCGCTGCGTCCGGCTCCGCCCGGGATATTGCAGCTGTCGATTAACCCCCGAACTTCGATCGAAGGATCCCACCGGGCGCGGGGATGTTTCGTGGCACGAACAGCCTGTCGTGCGCGGGGCATTTCCTGCCCCTGAACATGCACTGTCCCGCCTGGGTCAGGGCTCGTTCCCCCGGGCTGCACCTGCTGCACACCGCTTTCTTTTTCGACCTCCGGGTTTCTCCTTTTTTCTTTTCTCTGTTCCTTCCAGAAATTAATTCCTTCCTCCCCCAGCAAAACGAAAAAGGGGATGGATAGAGACAGCAGTACTACAGCCTTGCAGGGCCGGTGCCGGGGCGAGCGGCCCCGCTTCTCGCAGCCCCCCCGCGACTCTGTGCAGCCCCCGTCGTGGTGGCCCGTGTGCCACCTCCAGCGCCTGGCAGCGGGGCCGGAATACCTGTTACAAATAGCAAATGATGTCTTCCCCCACCTTGCCTCCCCCCGCCACCCCGCACATGGCTTCGTGACATTATTCAGGGGGATGATCATTACCTCAATGGCCGAGCCGGAAGCCAAATAGAAACGCGGACGTCACAAAGGAGTGACATTATAAAATATCTCGCGTGTCTTCTTGGCCCAGGGCTCTGACCCGTCTCCTTGGTGCTTTCCCCGCCGCCCGCCCCACGGCTCTGCCCGCAAGAGGTCAAGCCCGGGCTCCGCATCCCGCCGCTTATTTCTAAGAAACGCCCAGCAGCTGCAGACACGCTAACTCGGATAAAGAGAAGATGGGAAACATCCAGCAAACTTTCTCAACGCCCGCTGTTTTCCCACCCAGCAGAATACAATAAAACCAGAACAATCTTGTAGGAAATACCTGTAGCTTCTTGCTGGACAGGGAAATGCCTTTTTTTTTCTGTTGTTTGGTTGGGGTTTTGGGTTTTTTTCCTGAAATGTGTTTGAGGCTGCCAGTCATTTTTTCCCTGTCCTCCTCCTGGCTGCTGTGGGTTATAGGACAATCTTTGGGGCAGATTTTACAAGCCGGACCACGCTGCCGGCACTACTCCGTGGGTACCTTTCCTCCCGCCACCTGCCAGCGCCCGTATCTCAGTCCCTTGGTGGCTGCTGTGCCCCCAGGAGCCGGTCTTCAGAGGCCCTTCTTGTGCGGGACTTCGTGCTGGGGACCCGCTCGTGTAACCCCGGCCCGGCCGCGCCTGTCCCACGCGGAGGCTGCCTTGCTCCATCCCGTCGGCATCTCTGGGTTTCAGGTCCCCAGCTTTGTTTGCAGCCTCGTCGCTGCCTACCCGAGGTGGATCAGAAATGCAGCTACGTTGGGGGGAGGGATAGCGGGCAGCCGAGGACCAGACTTTTGCACCCTCTCGGTAAGATCGCGGGAGCGGGCTCGGCGCTGCATCCGGGCTGCCGCAAGGAGGGCCAGCGCAGCAAGGTGCGCTGCGTAACCAGCTCTTATCTTCTTTCCTTCCTTTCTTCCCTTCTCTTTCCTCTAGAAACTCGCCTTTTACTCCAAAATGCAAGAAGCCCCGGAGAGCGGCAGCAGCGCCAACAGCTCCTTCTCCAGCCACCCCGCGGCCAGCATCAAGGAGGAAGACTGCAGCCCCGAGAAGGAGCGACCCCCCGAGGCCGAGTACATCAGTTCCCGCTGCGTCCTTTTCACCTACTTCCAGGGGGACATCAGCGCCGTGGTGGACGAACACTTCAGCCGGGCGCTGAGCCAGCCCAGCAGCTTCTCGCTTGGCAGCGCGAAGGCGGCGCGGAGTGCCGGCTCCTGGCGGGGTGAGCGCTCAGCGCGGCGCGGAGGTGCCCGTGAGGGCGCGCAGGGAGGCGGGGTCCCTCTTGGAGCACCCTCTTCCCCTTCGCTGGCCGCGGGTAGGCAGCCCCTGGGACACGGCTGTGCCGTACCGGATTGACCTTTTAGGAGAAAAAAAGAAAAGAAAAATCCCTTCAGTTCACGCGGGGCTGCGGCGGCCCAGGGGGAAGTGGCCTGCGAGCCGGTCAGAGGAACTTTTCATCTTTATACAGCAGGATATTTACCTGGTGGGGGGCTGCAACCAAACTAGCTGTGGAAGGACCCCCTCACTGTGGCTGTTGCAAGCACCTTCCCTGCTGACCCTCCTAGGGTAGCTTAAAGTTTAGTGTGGTGGTAGTCGAAGATGGGAAAAATGCAAAAAGCAAATGTGGGAACCCTCTCACCAGCTTCCCACTGCTAAAACCCTGTGTGTCCCTTTATCTTGCCCTCCATGTATCACCACCCTGGTTGCTGCTGGAGTAGAGACAAGGACCATAAATTTCTGAAAATGAGGGCTTTCAGACCTGCCTACTGTCGTGGCCCTGTGCTGGCAAGGCCAGGGTAACAGCTGATATGCTGTTCTCCGTAGTCATGCTCAATTCACCCTGATCAGGCTGGTGGGGTTACCCAGGGCAGAGGGGAATAACCTTCCCCATCCTCCACCCACTGGAGCGTTAGGGTAGTCACTTCTTTTGGGGCAGTTTTGGTGACTTTCCCTCATAAGGCTGCCTGCCCATCTGAGACATTTCCCCACCACCCCATGAACTGCTGTCGGTAGTTTGTAAGCATGAAATAGTAGTTTAAATATTTAATGGGCGAAAGGTATTCAGCACTGGAATTGATGTCAGGAGAGGAGGGTTCTTTGCTCACCATGAACCTCTTCCCTTTCTCCTGAGTAATGCCCGAGTACAAAGCTGACATACCTCTCTGGCAAACATGTGTCAGGAGCACATTTTTATTTGTCTCGGGAACAGTGTGCATTACCAATTAGTAAAGCGTAATGTCTATCTGTGCTATTAATAACCCCTAGTCCTTCTTGCACATTGAATACCAGGCAAAAAAAAAGTGGGGTCCTTGTCCTTTTCCCTGTCAATCTCCAGAGATCGTTTTCTCCACATACTAAGAGAAACCCGGAGCAAATAGTTCCA
Organism: Megaceryle maxima; assembly: GCA_024605025.1. Classification (NCBI taxonomy): domain Eukaryota; kingdom Metazoa; phylum Chordata; class Aves; order Coraciiformes; family Cerylidae; genus Megaceryle; species Megaceryle maxima. Next base: position 3,590 of record JANHGN010000367.1, read on the forward strand.
GTTCCATGGGTAAGCCATGGGCTAGGTGTGTTGGATATTTAGCTGGAGAGGACTCTGTACTTACTGAGAGCAGTTTCTTGTGTTTGGCAGTTTGGGAATGTGAGGGCTGGTTTGGGGGGAATCTTGGGAAGGGCAGAGCCTAGGGAAAGGAGATCAGGGCTTGCTGTGTGTGCTTATTGCTGCCTTTCCTTTCTCTCCTGCTCCCTTCACCCAGATGGCTCCTTCCCGATGAGCCAGCGCAGCTTCCCACCATCCTTCTGGAACAGCACGTACCAGCCCTCCTCGGTCCCAGCCACCCTGAGCAGCCCCCTGGCAGCTGCTGCCCACAGCGAGTTGCCCTTTTCCACCACCGACCCCTATGCACCTGCCTCTCTGCATGGCCACTTGCACCAGGGTGGCCCCGAGCCCTGGCACCATGCCCACCACCATCACCACCACCACCACCACCCCTACATTGGGACACAAAGCACTGCCTACCCCCGCCCCGCCACCATGCACGAGGTCTACGGGCCCCACTTTGACCCCCGCTATGGCTCACTCCTGGTGCCCACTGCCTCTGTCCGGCCCCACCGCCTCACCCCTGCCTCTGTACCCACACCGGTCAGCCCCCCCTGTGAACTGGGCAAGACTGAGGCAGGCGCTGCCACAGCCTGGACAACGCCAGGACCATTCCCCAGTGCAGCAGGAGACATGGCACAGAGCCTCGGCCTCAATGTGGATGCAGGTAAACAGCTGCCCGCGGTGCCTCTGGGTCCCTCAGCTCAGCTGCACCCCTGATCCTTGCCTCTCTCACACCATCCATAGTGGGGAAGGAGCCCCTAGTGATGGGGCGACTGGCATGACACTGTGGTGGAATAAACTGGGGGTGGAACCCCCATGGGAAACACCTGAACTCTGGCCTGGGTGCCCTTCTTGGGGCTTTCAGGCCAGGCAAGTGAGGAAGGGGAGAGAGAACAGGACAGGACAACACATCACCCTCCCGCAATATTATTTGAATTTCTGGCACCTGCAAACATGCCCTGAGGCAAATACAGGTTGCTTTGAGGTACTCCTATCCTGGTCCTGGTGCTGCTCTTGCCTTGAGCAAGGAGACCTGGGAGCAGGACAGATCTGCCACAAAGGTCACCACTTGGCTTCCTCCGTGGACTGACCTGAGGACAGGAGAGTGGGTGGCCAGAGCACACATTTCTAGATTCTTCACAGGTTCATGAACTACTCCTCTCCTTACTTATTTTTTGCCTCCCAGTTTTTGAGAGGAAAGCCCATTTGTATTTGCTAAGGGGCAATGGTTTTCTGCTGGTAATCCTGTGCCTGGAAGTAAGGCTGTGTAGCCATAGTGGTGACAAAAAGGTGACAGGGGCATAGCCAGCAGTGGCAGCTCCTGGGTCAATGGCTGTGGAGGCAAGGAAAGCCCTCTCTGGCAGCAGTTTTCTCTGCTTCATGTTAGGTTATCACAACCACAAATGGCTCATTATAGTGGCCTCACTTTAGGCAGGAGGGATGTGTGCTTGTCTCCATTCTAGCTTGGGCTCTTCTCCTTGCTTCATGGCCTTCTGGGGCTCTGGGCAGCCCATGCTTTAGACTGATTCTCTGATCTCAGCCTGAAGAAATACAGTTTGTCTTTCTCTGTCCTTAAATGCCTGTACCTATTTTTCTTCTTCCCTTTTTTTCTTCTCTCCATTCTCAGGTTTGCAGCCTCAGGATAAAAGCAAGGATCTATACTGGTTTTAGAGCTGTCCTTCACTCTTCTTCCCCTGGTTCTCCCCTGTAGATCTCTGCCTGTTAGACATGGTGGAATTCAGAGCTGAAATCGGGTCAGTTTGTAATAGCTTCTGATCTTGGTTTGCAGCTCACCGTTACTCCTTCTGTGGTGGATCCCTTCTGAGCTGATGTGCAGACTCAAAGACTTTCAGATCCCCCCTTGCCCTTTTCCAAGCCCACCATGGCCCTGCAGCTTGGGAAAAGACAACAGGACTTAAAAGGACCTGGCATTGCAAGGACGGTACTTTAGACTTATTTTGCTGACAAAAATCCTTCTGCTGCAAGAGGAGAGCCAAAGATACTGAACTTCTATTTAAGCAGATCCCACACCCAAAACTGCAGTCAAACTACTCTAAAAGAGTCAAAAGACATCATGGATGGTGATGCAAAACCACTGGCCTTCATACACGGGGCAAAGGAAATTGTGGTTGTTTTTTTTTGTTTTTTTCTTTGGTGGTGTGAATATTTTTTTATGGCAGTGAAAATTACATCTTGAATGCAAACATGGGAAAGCTACTTAGCAGTTTCGAACTTGATTTTTACATTGCATTAGCGAAAAGTAGAAGGAGAAGAAACTGAAGCTCACAAATATTTTTGGTCTATTAAGGAACTGGTCAGATTTTTCAGCTTTGTGTCTGTGAGTGGCAAGTGTCTGGCCAGGGCCACCTGCCCTGGGCTTACAGAGATGCAGCTGTTCCACACACAACTGCTTAAACCCCAGAAAGACTAAAAACCAAAGTGGCACTTCCCAGAATTTGGCACAACATTTGCATTGGATATATAATGGTTGTTTGTTTGTGCTCTTTTGTTTGGTTTTTGTTCTGTTTTGTTTTACAAGAAACAATTTCTGGTGAAAATAAACCCCTCTTAAAGCAGGGGGAGGAAGGAAACTTGTGAAGAATGGCTCACCCTCAGTCCAACAGCCTTTAAGGGAAACACCAGGAAAGGCACGTGATGGACAATAGGTCTGAGTTGCCTCTAACATTTTTGTCTACTTGTTGCTGTCATTTTGTCACTTTAATAGTTATTTTGGGTTTTTCTGAAAGGGGGATATCTAATTTAACAGCAGGAAAGCTGCATTAAAAGCAACTCCTTCTTTCACCCTGTGTATTTTTATGAAGAGTTAAAGCTAAATAAGAGAAATAAAGCAAACTGGAAACTTCAGGATGAAATAGGAAAAATAGCTGTCATGTGCATGAAGTAAGTTATTTTATTACTTTGCATTAAAGATAAATAGAAATTCCAGCAACTGAAATATTGCCTTAGTGAGTAAAAAATACGATTATAAATACAAAAGATAAGAAAATGCAAGATCATTGCAGTGTTACATTTCGGTGTACAGTGTATCTGTAAGATGGGTTAAAGGAAGAGAGCTGCTCCATAATAACAGATGCTTCTTCATAAAGCTCATAGAAGAGGGGACTGTAGTGTTTAGAATTGCTATTGCACTGGTAAAGTTAAAATGCTTTTACAGGGTGATGAATAATTAGTGAAATGGTGCAGAAATGACAATTATCCCCTATACTTATAAGCTCACCTTTTTACAGGCAAAATATCTGATCCCAACACTACCATCTTTTTTTTCTTTTCTTTTCTTTTCTTTTCTTTTCTTTTCTTTTCTTTTCTTTTCTTTTTTCTTTTCTTTTCTTTTCTTTTGGGTTTTTTTGGTTTGTTTTTTTTTTTTCTTAATGTTATGTCCTTGAAGGCTGACAAAGTTTAATGCATGTAAGAAAAGAGTCCTAACGTTACTGCACTGACACCAGATGAAGCAATAGCAAATGGACTTTTGTGCTGTGATAGGAGTTTTTACCTTCCAGGACTCTCATGTAATCTGGCATGATATTTGCAATGTCAGAAACAGAGTTGTGAATAACCTGGACTTGCTTCTCTTAGGTTTCAGCTCAGCCATAACTCCATTTCTGGGAAAGAATAGGAAACCTAATAGTAAGAGTATGATAAAGCAGCATGAGTCAATATTGTGAGATGCTGGCAAGGAGCAACATGTGCAGAGCATCCCTGGCCAGAGCTTGGCAAATGGCAGGAGGTCACTTGCCGCGATTCCTTCAGCCAGACATACCCCTGAGCATTTCATTTTCAGCCAGCCTCCAATTAGCCAGAGCCCAGACAAGCTGTAAAGGGCAAGGGAAGGACTCCAGAATTGATATTGCTGGTTAAACTAAAAATGTTCTGAGACGTCTACCAAGAAAGAAGGCAGCAGCACTTTGCAGGAGAAAAGTAACTAAAAATGGCATTTAACTTTATTTCTGTAGAGGCTTGGAGATAACAGGATCACTCTGTGAGCATTTGCCTGAGGGTTTTTTTTAGGCTGTTTTAAAATATCTTCTTTTTAAAAAAGATTAATCTGCCTCTGTCATCTGTCATTTGTTGTGCTTCTTTTTTTTTCAATGGTTTCATTTTTTTTCAACAGTTTCATTTTTTTTTCAACAATTATTTCCTTTATCCTTCTTTTGCCCCCTCTCCTTTGCAATTCATAATGAGGAGGGCAGGGCATTGAATATTTGGAAATATAAATGTAAGCAAAACCCTGTCATTTACTTCATTTGCATTTACAATTTACATTGTGACTGTGAACGTTTTCAAGCATGAGAATTTATTCAATGAATACTACTTTCAATATTTGTTCTCCAGGTACTCCTTTTTATTGTTGTATTGTGAGATAATCCAAACACCAAAGTCAAGATTGTGGCTCAAGGTGGTAGATGTGCAAACAACATTTAAAAAATGCTTCTAACTCTGCCTGGACAGCAGCCTGAAAGCACGCTTGCCTCATTTTTGCTCACCCCTGCAATGTCCTGCTCACTTGGTGTTATTCTGACTGCAGGGGGACTGCTCGCAGCACCAGACTTTAAGGCTTGGGCACTGATTCTTTGCAGGTCTTGAGCCACAGCTTCTAGTGCAGTAACAGTGCGAATAACCTCAGTGCCACTTCTTAAGTCTGTTTTATTCCTCTTTGCAAAATAGGTTACTTTCTTAACCACGAGTGCTTGCAGAGAACCCGAAAATACAAAAGAAACTCTCCTTACATGTTACGTATGTCTTATCTGTCACATTCTTGTCACACATTCTTGTAAGTCTCCGGTCCTGCAGCCTGAAGAGGAGATCTTCCTGCTGCCCCTTTCCAAGTGCTATGCAGAGGTTAGCTCTGACTTGTGCTCTCTAGCCACCTCCTCCTGACAAACAGACTATCCTGACTGGGACAGAAGAACAACCAGCTCCCAACCAGTCCATGCAGAGTCCGGAGAAGGAGGCAGAAGAGCAGGAGCTGCTACAGAGCACAGCAGTACTGGGAGTAGCAAGAACACTCGCTCTTGCCCAGTGAGAGCAGTTTGTAGGAGTTTGCAAAGTGAATTCTCAGCATATTCACTGCAGACATTTATTTCTCATTCTGAAAGTAATTGCAAAATTGGCAAAGCATGAAGGAATACCATTTTAATGAACTCTAAGGTTAACAGTGATCTGTCAATGGAAGAATGGAAGTGGGGGTGGGACATAGTATTTGTGGTCACAGTCTCCACTTCGAGTTTTACTTCAGTATATTTGTAGTTAAAAGAATGCAGCACAGAGCTCTTGGACACATGTATATGTGCATCTGCACTTAGAGTCTAAAGTTGGAGAGCTTTAGGGTGATATTGCTTGCTTCCCACCTCCTTTTCCATTGGGTTTTCTACAAGACCCCCCAGCAGAGGAGGAGGAGGAGAGAGAGGGTGAGAGTCTGAGCAGTGCCCTGTGCCTCCCCTGGACTTTGTGCTGCTGGTCTCTGTGGAAATGTATCTGCCCTATCTCCTCCTTGGGTCAGGAGACACTGCTATCCCTTCTCGCCTTCCCTTTGAAGTCCTATTTAAGGTGTCCCTACAACAAGCTCCAGCCAGGGCTTAAAGGTTGGTCCCTTCATAGAAGGGAGGAAAATTCTGCTGGTGGCTTTGGATGCACCACAGTCCTCTGATTAGCAGTTCTCGTGCACCTTTTTCTGGGCAAGGGTTGTAATTAACATGCCCTTCTGATTACAGATGGGTGAACCAGATCCTCTGGGGGATTGTGGTGTCCTGGCTGGCTTCCCTGGCCTGCCACCCAGAGGAGCAGTTGCAGCAGGATTGATTTTGTAGGCTAGGCAAATTTGCTTAGGGAAATGGGAATATGTAATTGTTAAAAGAAAAATAAAATTAAATAAAAAAAAAAAAAAAAGAAAAAGAAGAAAAAGGAAAAAAAAAGAGAAAAAGCAAAAAAACACCCAAACTTTACTTGGTTAAGCCTCAAAGCTTTGGAGCCACAGCCTTGGGAACTGTATTGTTAATTTAGTTCCCAGCACAGTAAGACTGTTCTCTAAATCAACTGTACAGAAAAGCAGCTCAGCCTAGAAGGGTCCCCCTGTTCATGTCCACCTCTAATTGTACAAGAGGAGTTACCTCTGCAGCACCTTCTATTGCCTCCTTAGCCAAGCATAACCCATGAATAATTTGCACCTAACTTAGTGCAAATTGTAACAGAGGGGCACTGGTGTGTCACGCCTTCCTCCTTTTGCCCGTCTCTGCATCAGGACCTGTGGGAGACAGGGAAGGTGCTGGAGGAGCCAGTGTAGGGGTGCAGGGTGCACGTCTCTAGGGCTCGCTGTCATGAATAGGCACCTCCTTTTGCCATGCTTGACTTCAGCCCACAAAAACACAGGTTGACTGAGGACCAGAGTGTTTCTTTAGGGATGTGTTGTTTGTTTATTTACACTCATGGGAAAAACAGGAAAAGCACCAAACAGAAGAGCTGTCCCATTAGGAGATGTAATAACACATTGGACATTACTGAGGGTGCTCCATCTCCCCACTGCATGGCACATTTCCTCCTGCCCCACCTGGGCCAGATATGACTGCACAGCACCCTCCTCATTCATCACACCCTCCCTGACTTCTTAGCTTCTCTTCTTGACTTCTTGGCCTCAATTCTGACATTGCCTGCAATTCATTCCCTCTCGGTTCTGCTGTTCTCACCCAGCCTCTTCCCTCCTACACTTACTACTCTGGTTCCACACTGCAGCAATGAGGAACAAAGGAACGGTGTTAGGAGGGACACCAACTTTCTGATCAATGCTGTTTACATGGAGTTGAAGCAACAGTATTTCTATGATAAACAGAACTGTAAAAACATAGACCCTGTCCAGAAAAGCCAGCACATTGGCCTCAGTCTTGCACCATACCCCCCTAGTAGGAAGCAAGCCCTAATCCCTGATTCGGTGGAACAACCCCTTTTTTTCCGCAAGCCGAGTCCTAAGGAGCTGTGACATAGTTGCACACAGGCATAAATGATTATTCTCTCTTGACAGACCTGCACAGCTCCCTCCTTGTATTTAACTGCTGTCCCTGTGAGCTGGATCAGAAAAGAGACACTTGATAGCTGCTGTTTCCGTGGTTGAAATATTTGTGAAGTTAGCGCATAATCTGAAAGCAGAAGCTAATAAATTATAGGGTGCTAATTGGGGCCGGAGTGGAGCCGTCAATCATATTATCCTAAACACACAGAGACCCTCATAACCTAAAAAGGCAAGAAAGCCTCCAGGAACAGCTCCCAGTTGTCACTAGCCATGACCTCCACTTCAGAGAGAGCACAGAGAGTCGAGACAGAGAGTTTATTCTGCTAAGAAAATGCAAATCCCGTGTTTACGAGGGCACTTGTATTTGGTTTTGTTTAGTCTCTTTGCGAGTGTATTTCCCAGGCCACTTTAATGCTTTGCCTTGCCACTTATCTTGCCATTCTTTCAATTTTGGAAAAAACATGTAAATCAGATAAGAATCTGCAGGTTTTATATTTGTGTAGTCCTTCGAGTAGCAGTCATAAATTTTTCATCACAGTCCAAACTTTTTGCATATAGGCCTGTCTTTTAAAAGCCACCTTGCCACTCACATTTCTTTTTTTGCTTCTCATTCCCAGGAAGCACATATACTACTTCGAAGTTGCAGGAGTCTATGAGCTGAATGAAACCACAACTGTGCAAACACAGTGGCAATAGGATATTTGCAACTCTAGTAACTTTGTCACAAACTTTTCTTATATTGCTTTCATCAAGATCAAATATTTCACTAATCATATAATATAAAATTGAAACAAAGAGTTCTGAGGAGGTTTTTAGTAACACTTTTCCTCAAAAATTCATTACTACATGGAGAAAAGTAGTCATTTCAGAAAGCTTTCCCTGGAGAAAAGATCTGAAAAGAATTAGAAGCAAGCCAAAAGTGAGGAGTGGGAAAGCTTGATTTTGGTGGCAGTATGACAACCACATGCAGGCCTGACAGCTGAGCTACAGTAAGGTCAAACCCTTTTTGGGGTGACACCTGACCCGGTCTTTAGTGACCACCTAAACTTACTGCTGCAAGATCGCATGATTAAATATACAAGGACTCTTAAAGATATTTCTAAATATGTTGGTTTTCCCTGTCTGTGTTAAGTATTTAATGCCAACCTTGAATACTGACAAGAAGTAGGGACAGTAGTCCTTTCTCAGCTTGGTTCTGTGAAGCGAAATAACAAAGTCAATCCTGGTGATGTTACCACTGAAGCCAGGAGCCATCTCTGAGTGGAGTAGGCCAGAGAATGTGTTTGACAACTGACTGTGGTTTAGCAAGGTCACTTATTTTGTTTTAGTAGATTCAGGCAGAGGATAATTCTTATCTCTTTAAGCAACAGATTCAAAAATTATGGAGTGATACCACTGTTAAGATAACAAAGACTATGTCAGCAGACAAACCGAGTCAAGTGTGAAGCTGGTAAGGTCCTAACTGAAGAACATAAGGCTGTGTGAGTAGGTTTCCATCCCTGGGAACTCGGTGATGTCAGACTGAAGACATATAAAGATGTGAAAGAAGATATTCTCATAAAAGGTCAATTCTGTGACTCCCAGAGCTCTGCCTCTCCTGTTTCTCTGTAAGACAAGCTAAATATATTTGTGACCGGAAATTACTGAGAACTTACACATGGTCAACTCTCCTGGAAAGGTGTTTAAATTAGATAAATTAAAAGAAATACACCAGGAGATTAATCAGAGTCATGAGATTTTTGAGCTACAAAATGATGTTGAAGTTTCCTAAAGGATGGATGGATGGAGAGGAAACTGCAGTTGCTTACTGTACTGCATAGGACGACAAAGCTGTTTCAGTGGCCTCATCTTTAATCAGCACTAAATGACTTGTACTGTCAGGGAAGATAAGAGAGGAAAAGAAAGGAGCAAAAAGAAGATCGAGCTATGTCAATAGCATTGCAGAAGGAACTGATATCCCGAGAGAGAGTGGCTATTTTTCAGCTCTGTTCTTACCGTAAAAGAAGGCAGTGATGAACATCCTCCAAATGGAAGACGTCATCTGAAGAAGTAGTTATCACATTATAAAAAAGGTTATTTTATACGATGGTATCAGTCATATCACTGGCAATAATGACAATATTTTGGCATCATCACTTGGCTTTGATGCACTGGGTTTCTGGTTATTTATTAGAGTTAAAACATAATGTCAGTTAGAGGTGCCAAGTGTCATTATAAATAGAGCCATGATCGTTTGAAAAATCCACCTGGTATGCAGGCTCCTGCAACTCACTCCAGTGTGTGTATGTAAGAAAAACTTTTGAGAATCAATTAAAAGAAATTAAGGTGAATTAGAACTTTTTAATCATCAACAGACCTGACAGGTCTATTTTACAGACATTGTTTTCTATAGCAACTATATTCAGGTCTTTTATAGCTGAATTAAGATCAGCTTTGTGTAGAAAGATAAGCCAGCTAAAGCCACATATCATTTCCATGTCTGTTCAAGCTCTTGGTTCAGTCATTGCCATCTGAGAGCTCAGCACTGTTAAGTTCTGTGTGGTATGTCATCCTGAAGTGTGTTCACCGTCGTTGCTCAGTGATCTCACAAAGTGTCTGTGCTGGCTATCAAGGGGCAAGAAATCCCCTGATACAGTAACTGGCTGCGACCCAGAGACTCACCTAAGGCATTCCCTGATCAGTGCCTGAGAGCATCTCCTCTTCCTGGCCAGGTTAGAGACTGTACTGGGTTGGAGTTTATTTTCTTCATAGCATCTCATCTTGTAGTACATTTCAGATTTGCAACTAAACCAGTACTGATAACACACTAGTGTTTTAGTTACTGAAAAGTTTAGTTGCTGAAAAGTGTTTGTACAGCATCAAAGCATTCTCTGCTTCTTGTTCTGTCCCTACCCCCTCACCCCCCCAGTGAATAGACTGGGGGTGCACAAGAGGTTGGGAGGGGACACAACCAGGCAGATGACTTGAACTAACCAAAGAGACATTCCATGCCATTTAATGTCATGCTCAGCAATAAAAATGCAGAGAAGGCTTAGGGAGATTAGATATCTTTTGCTCAGGAACTGACTGGGCAGAAGTCTATCTGTCTCAGTCTATATCTCCAGAAGCTAAAGACTTGAAGGCAGTTTCTCCACACCTGTACATCAGCATAGCTTAACATAATTAACCTGATTTATAGCAGGTGAAGACTGGGTCCATCTGCTTTGTGCTAGCCTGAGGATGATGCTTTTGTTAAGAAGCTTTTGGAACTGATGACGGGAACCCCTATGCATTTTATGATTCAGACTTCAGATGTTATTTTCTGGTTCCTTCAGCTCTTGCAGGCGGAACTTTCCCAGTACAGGTTTCTCCTCTTATTTAGGTGGCTTGTTCTGGCTTACAAGGGATTCCAGAAGGAATTCCTCTTACTGCACAGATATCTCACCCTTGACTCAGTCTCATTGTACACCTTAAATGAAGGTAAAAATGCATGTTATTGCCTCTGTGCTTGAAGATGAGTCTCTCAGCAGGACATCACACAAGTGTGGTCTCCACTACTTCAGTTGTACCCTTATCTCACATTTAACCTTTCTGATATGTCAGGATTCTTTTCTCCCCATAACACATATTTATTTTAAATTACATTATCACCCATAAACCTTTTTACACTTATTAAAAACTTACAGCCTTGAAACACAAGATGTTTGAAATCAAGGCTTTCTTGACTCTTTCCCTTGAGACAAACACAGGCCAGGTAGTGCCCATTTACCTGCCCAAGAGTGAATGTGCTGAAACAGTCTTTCATCCTTGTCACCTCTTGCACATGTGTTTCGCCCACTGTCTCCAACAGTAGCTGTGAAAACTGTCATGAAGGGCTGGCTGCTTGAAGACAAGAGGTGTCTGTCGTCCTGGTAATAAGAGTTGATGTGTAAAATGTGAATGATCATGAAGAGTCTGAAAGAAAAGAGGAAGCATCACTTCAATGGATACTTCAAGGTGAAATGATGAAGACGTGTAAAGAAAAGGGTGATACAGAAACATGAGAGGTTAAGAAACTCTTTGGAGAGGTGTCATGAGTGGATGCAAGTGAGGTAAGTTTGCACACATCAAAATCAGCTTTACCATAGCTCAGTGGAATAGTTGCATTTGCACACTTACTCCTCTAAGGCAGGGAAATAAGAGAAGGAGAATGGGGCAATGCATAATGTCATGCTCAGAGGTGATACTGTATCACTGAGTGTGCCTCAGATCACTGAACTAAAGGGGAAGGTTAGGTATTGTGTCTACCACAGATTTCAGCAAGTTGTAGATCAGAATCCTTAGATTTGGATTGAGAGATTTATGGTTTATCCAGTCCAATACATTTTTCATACTCTTAGGTGCAAAAGGCATAGATCACTGGTCAATATCACAAGCTTTCATTCATTGACAATGCAATGCATTAAACCTGACACTTCTTCCTCATCATGCTGTGATAAATCCTCCATTAAAACTAGTCTTGTAACACTTAGACAATGTGGACAAAGCAAGATTTACCTCCCCCTCTGTTATTTCTGTGTTGCTTTGGGTATTTGTGACTACTTCAAGACCTCAAGTGTGTTACTTCTCACTGTTGTCTGCCACAGATGCTCAGCCTACCCACTAATCCAGTTGACCCATGTTGGATAGGTTCTTGCATGATTTTCTTCCAACTCAGACCAATACAAAACTGATTCAAGTTGGGTTATCACATCACACACGTGGTCATGTGGCCTGTGAAAGTTGTTGCCAAGACAAAATTTTGGCAGGATCAAAGTTTCTTCTACTAAAGAAAAAGATATCATATAAAACCTGCCGGGTTCCAAAACCTTTGTTTGTGGCTTGCTGACTGAACAGTCCTCTTTAGTTAAGTGGAATTATGCATGCATGTGAAGTCGTCCAGGTGTGGTGACCACAGAATGGGGATCTTTCTGGTTTCTAGCCTGCACATGCTACTGGTTAGTAAATATTACTCATGTTTAAATTATCGAAATAGAAGGAATGACTGTACAATCAATCAAGCAGCACTAGAAGAGGAAGGAATTTTACAGTATTTATTTATCTGTTACTCACGGAGCATAGCAAAGTGCTGTAATTGTTGTTATTAGCAAATCTGGCTTTTACACTAATTTGTAGATGAAGAAAAATATTTAAATAAACTGTTTGAATGGGCTTTGTCAAGGACTTTGAAGAATCCTAATTCAAAAATTCTCAGTTTCTATTTCGTTTGAGTAAAATGGTCAAAACGTGAATCTCTTGTTTGCCTGTATTAGATCTCCTTTTAAGAAAATTTGAAGCTTGATTTCAGTGGAGTTGCGTCTTAAAAATGTATACATTCTGACATCAGATAGTGCCTTTACTACTTTTTGGTGTCCCCCATTATCAAATATTTGGATAAAACCAGAACACGTTTCCAGCTTCCTGACAGATGTCAGTGAATAGCTCTGCATAATTTCCAAACTATTGTTTGTGATGAAATGTTTCAAAAAGTTTATTGCTGACTTTTATTCAGTAATGGTTTATATATCATTTTATTATATACTTTGACTTGATCTTCAAACATATCAAGAAAAAATATCTCCCTTCACATGGTCTGGCAGAAAGGGAAAGGTAAAGAAATGTAAGAAAACTGGATTGTCTAGACTGACAGATCAATCTCTGTGCAGCTTAACATTTAAGATGACTGCAAGCATTTGTTTAAATTAAAAAGTGAAATAGACCATCCCCAGCAGTGGACAACCCAGTCACCCTTCTTAATTTGTTTTCTGTTTTGGAGTTCATAAAAATATAGCAAGAATTAATGCTACTTTTTCAATTTGTAATATCTTGTTTGTGCAGAGTGAAGCTAGATTTCAACAGGTTTTTTTCTGTTCACGAGCAAGTCGGTCCCTTCTTTCTGGTATTCCTTTTTTGGAAGGATTGTCTGTGACTGAGGCGTATGTGATTGTGTAAATTTAATCAACACTACGGTAAAATCACTTGCTGACTGAGTACCAGTTTTATTCCCTTAAACTATCTCCCGTGACACACCCAAACTGTAACATGTATAAAATCAAAGTATTGTGTTGCCTTTTTCTACTACACTTCATTAAGTACTTTACGAATTTTTTTTTTTGGTAGTTTTAGTGTTTTTGAGAGTTGCTGGTTTTCTTAAGACCTTTCACAGAGGTCACAATGTGCAGAATGTTTTCCTTGGTTTATGTTTTCTTTTTCTCCTCTTTCCCTCTTTCCTTCAAGCAGAGGGAATGAGACTTAACTAAATTCATCAGAAGTGATGCTTCCTTGATTTTGGTTGCCACCTTTGACTAATACCAGATGATATAAGCCTTCTTTATTCTTTGTTTCTATTACAATGGCTGAAAGAATACTGTCTGAATCTGCACATGAAACATCACTATCTTTATTTAAAAAAAGAAAGAAAGAAAGAAAGAAAAGACAACAGCCAAGTGATACACATGTAGTATTAGAAAGCAAACAAAACCAGACAGCTGTTGGAGAAAGTTGGTGCAGTGACCACACAGAGTGACCGATGATTCAAATTTATTTTCTGCTGTTGCTTGTGTGGATTATAGCTTTAAGCAAATCACTTAGGGAAGGCTGGTCATCCCCATTCATACCTCCCCAGGCAGCAATACAGTTATGAATACATGAATTGCTTCTTTTGGTGGTGAAGATAGCCTACACAAAGCCAAAGTGATTTTAATCTGTACTTTTGTGTAACCCTGTTAATAATACAGCTAAAAAGTCCTCTAATATAGGCAGTTTGCTACATACTAAATCATTATATTCTATCTCTCTAGGGGTCTTATAATATTCCATCTTTCTAGAAGCTTGAAATTGGCAATCCAGAGTGTTTTTCAAATTTCTAAAAATTTAATATTTTTCCCTAATTTGATTCTGTTTTCATATACAATTGCCTGAAATCTATTGTGGGATATATATATATTAATGTAAAAGTTATTAACTAAAGGCTCAAGTTATAATTATTGTTATTTTTTGCATTTATTTTTGCAACATGTACCTTCTTTTATTACACTCCCTCCTTATTTTACTTCACAACTGGAAAATTAAGCACATGACACAGTCAGAGTTATCTGTTCAAAAGAATTGCAAGCATTGTGCTGTTGCACCAGGCAGCATACAATTTATTATGTCACTATAAGCACACACTCCCTCAAGCTGTAAAGAAGTCAGAAGTCTGTTTTGCATGCTAGAGTCCATTAGGAAAGATTATCAGGAAAAGTCTGACTTTAGAAACCTGTTAGCAAGATGGGGATTGGGACATAGAGCAAACTGTGGTCACATGCCACAGTGACTGACAGCTAAGAAAAATCATTCGATACTCACTTTGTCAGATCCTGACTATTATGGCAATATTTAGTAACTCAATCCTGACTAAGCCTTTACCAACCAGTACAGCTCTTCTTTGTATTTAGCTTTTGTTTAATAAAGCTTTTAATGGGAACCCTCAGGGACAAGTTGCTTTGGAAAAGAGACACTGGCAAATGCTGAGGACATGTTTGCAGCAAACTCTTAAGAGAGAAACCTTAAAATAAGGACCCAAGTAAAACTGGGTATTTACAGACCAGACATGCCGGCTGACCTGCCTAAGTATAGAACACTAGAGTAGCATTCAGATTTGTTTCCTGTATAAGTATCTGGAACTGATGAGGTGATGTTTACACAAATGTGAGTATGAGGTCACTGAGATATTTTTACCAGATATATAGATACATTACTAATTTTTTCCCCAACAGGTCTGAAGAACCACAGAATATATAAAATATTATAATCCTCTTTCAGTCTATGCATCACTGTGTTTCTCATTATAGAGAAAAAGAATTAAAAAATAAAAAAAAGAAATGTGCCTTGGTTTTACTTCTTGAACTCTGGGGACAAAACAAGGAAGAAAGACTATTTTTTGCAAAATATTCTTATCCTATCCAAAGATGGAGGAAGAATATAATGTTGATGACCTTTCTCCTATGACATGACACCTATAAGCTACACTGACGCTTTCACAATGAGATTTTTGACAAGTGCCCTTTTCTTCACTGTTGAGTCATCTCATAGCGCAGTGTTCAGCACCTATGAAAGCTTAGCACCATTCTGCAGTACAAGCCAAAAGATCTACACAAATATGTTAGGTTATGTGGTACAATGCTCGCCTCTCATGTAAGTCAGCAAAGCAAGCAAATATTTTTTTCTACTTAATTATAAGATGGATGGAGACGGAAGATACCGAAAAAAAGCAGTTGAGGAACAAAATCATTTTATGTTGTGAAATTCCCCCAGAAATGGAGAAGCCATAAGCCAATGCAAAGAATTCTGAAAAATATTTGGAGCTCTTTCCAAACAGTGTTAAGAATTTGAAGGGAGATAGAGAGAAGCTGGAGCAGGAGGGCAGGTCGGTATATTCATGAGATATCATTCTTTTCTTTTCAGTTTTAACATTGCTAAAATTAGTTGATTGATGTATAGTCATGCTGGGTTATACGTGAGTAAATGCAGGATAAACCATGTGATGTGATCCCCTCAAATTTCACAAGCAAAGTCTGACTGAGCCAACACCGCGAGAGGAGGCATCCAAGGAACACCTTCATGGAATCTGAAGTCATGCTGGGGAGTCACCTCCAAATGTTTAAATCCTGAGGGGACGTCTACACTGTGAACTGCTGCATAGTCTAGAGTTACCCATCTTTGCTTTAAACAACTTACCTCAGGGCATGAGGCAAGCTCTCTCTGGCTGAGAAGTACTCTGCTGAGAAGCAGGTTCCCACTGAGCTCTGTGCTCTCTCAGCTTCCAATAACTAAAATAACATTCAAAGCTCAGCACTGTATGGGCATAGATACCTGTCTCAGGTCTTAAATGCATGTAGCTTTGATCTTGCTGAACACTTTTCCTAGCAGTGCTGTGCTTAAAGCACTATATCTCAGCCAAACTGCAGGTGAGTTAACCACAACACATCTCTGCAGGGGTAGGCAAAAGCCTACTCTAGAGACCCCCACATTAATTTCACACAAGAAACTATGATCGCCTGACTCATACTAATAAGGGATGGAGTTTGCTTGCTTAGCCTCCTCTGAGGAGATTGGGCCTAACCTGATAAAATCTGTGCTTCCCCTTTCCCCATCTCAGCATCTCAGTCAGCTGCTTCCTGCTGCAGGGCAGCCATGGTGATGAGCTGGGCCACATGTCTTGCCTCGCGACCACGGAGCGTCTTTCCTTGCCTGCTCAGTAGGCTGTGTGGGCTCACAACATGTTTTGAAGTCCTGCTTGGAAGGGTGCAAATTTTTGTTTTGTCTTGATAAGCAGATGTTGTTTTTTTCACATTTAAGTTCAGAAGGTGACAAAGTATAAGAAGAAAAAAAAGTGTCAGTAGAAGAGCTGATCTAGAGATGCTGATCTTCTATTACAACTATTTCAGGGCCAGATCCTCTGCTAGTGCCAGTTCAGAAAGCTCCATAGAAAACAGTGGGATGACACTCATTTACACCAGCTAAGTAGTCAGCCTGAGATCGTAGTAGTTCTGGGTAATATTATCCCATACAGCACTTAGCACCTTCAGTATGGTAAGGTATTTAGCAGTGCAGCTACATTTGGCTTTTTTCCCATTAATATACTCTTGCTTTTCTCATACATACTCTGCCCTTTGCCCCTGCCACACAATGTACACAATAATAAACAAGAGACTGGCTCACTTACTGGCATGGCTGAAAAATTGACCCCACATTGAACACATTCAAAAGAAGCACTTGATGACCTATCTTTGTTAAGGGTGAAAAAGGTGTCTATTGAACCCTGACTTCTTCACCTCATCTATGTTGGTTAGCTCAAGGAGAGAGTTCCTGTGTAGGGAGTATTTTCCTGATACCTGCTGGCCACCTGGAGCTGGAGGTGCTGTGTTTCAGTTTCTGCACATTGCCAGTAAGAATATAAATAGAACAAATATATATCCATTTTAATACTCCACTCTGTATTATATATCAGTGGAGATATATCCGTGTTTCCTGTCTAATGAAGCATATGATCTTGCATGGTTTGAGGGTGACTCACTGAGCTTTGCTATTCTGTCAGACACTAAAGGTGCTAGAAGTGAGAATTTTGTTCATCTTACATTTCCACTGCACTAAAGTGCTTGAAGCATTGATGCCTGTCATTATTTTAATAGCTTTTTCAGAGATCTGTGGACTGAAACTTCTGTGTGCTAGAGGCTGTCTTGGGAAATACAGATATATCTTGTTTATTATCATTTATAAGAGCATCAAAAAGGGCCAGTCCAATATTTGCTTCAGGACAATACAGTTATATAAATAGGAAAGCACCCCCCCTCATCCAGGTCACAAAACAGGATTCATCTTACTAACTTTCAGTCACCCAGAACTTATGTGTCCAGTGTAAGCTCCTTGAGTAGGCTGCCTTTACAGTCAACGGAAAGAGAAATGAGGAATGAGTCACTTTGTGGAGATACTTATTTCACATCCTTACCTTTACACAATTACATCCCCTGAATGTGTCTACAACTCTCTGGCGACTGTCAAACGGCCTAGAGATCGAGCATAAATGACGTGCCTGAGCTTTCGTTGTTTCTATCTATACACCCACACTATACAAGTGTCATCTTATAACATTGTATCGTCGGATTTTTCATTTCCTCAGTCCAAGACAAAGTGCTAGCATGACTTTCCTTGTGGCATCATATGGCGCATGTGCGCTATCTGGAATCAAACAGCATTTGTCTATGGGACAAGTAAGAAATGATCATGCCACCAAGTCCCAAGTCCACCTTTTCCTGCAGTGTTGTAACCATTCACTGTTTTGGAAGAAGTCTTTTCTCTGACCTCTGCTGGCTTTGGGTCAGCCACTTGCTAAGCTAAGTGGGGAAGAGGATTACTGAATTTTAGAAAAATACAAAGGAGACTAGATACAAGGTTTTAAAAATGTCTCTTAACAACACATCTGCTTTAGAGATGCTTCTGTTTGACCAAGTGATTTAAGTTCAGAGAGGTGTGCAGAATGGTTTAAAAAGACATCTGGGTTTAGGAAAATAAACTGATGGCTCTTACACAGGCAACAGCAAACCAGACAGCAGAGAGGCCAGACATATAATTAATAGCTAAATTATTGGTTATATGTTTTAATATCAAATCCCCTCAATGCAAAGTTTTACAGAGATTTTGTTTGTTTGTTTATTTGTTTTTTGTTTAAGTGAGATTTTTAGCAAGTACCTGAATTGATTAAAAAAAGTAAATACACTAAGTGTCTGGCTTTGGAAAGAAAAGAGAGAAAAGTCCTAAATTCTGTTTTATCTTCTCACATATTTCAAGCAACAAATCCAGCTCAGGGATTTAAAAAAGATGTTTTTGGGTCCAAATGTGTTTCTTTCAGTTTTTAGTCTTTTACCCTGGATTTTCTCAGGCTCCCTCCAACTGCCCTGCATCTCCTCTTGCCAGAGGAGCCATTTCTAGCAGCAAGAGTGTGATGCTCAGACACAGCTTTTGCACAATTAAAGACTTTTTCCTTATAGGTCCAAAAAGGACTGTGGGGAGCAACCCTGATAAGAATAGTCCTCCTGGGTCATCAAAACAAGAAGCTGCTCCAGCTGCTTAGTGCCCAGTTGTCTGATGTCGGCAAAGATGTTTGCCAAAACAAACAGGTGTTTCCATCCATAAAGGGGCACCGTTGGGACCTGAAAAATGTAGTAGTGCTGTCTTCTATGTGCAAATGTAAAAAGTTATGTCTGAAAATAGATGGACTGGCTATTTTTACAGCCATGCAGGGCCATCCTGTTATCATGCTGATTCGTTATATTTCATTTGCATTTCTTGAAACTGGGGAAAGAACAGCCTATCAGAAATCAATGGGAACTCTGGCGATGGGGCCTCTGCTCAGTCAGTTTCCATTGGATTCAAAACCCACTGGTGTTTCAGTCCTCCAGATGGATCGTGCTTCCCTCACTCAAAAAAATGTTGTTAATGATACTTTATGTCCATGATCAATGTCCCAGAAAAGCCCATAAGAGCAAGAAGGAAAAGCCATTCCTGGTCCTGAGTTCGCTTCCCTCCTTTCCAAAGCAGCAGTGCCACGAGCTGCTGGTATTGCTCAGGTATATTTATTGCCACTTGATGCCTCCTTTAGGAGGGTAACTCTTGCAATAACAAAGCCAGTGTCCCTTTTGCCATCCGCATGCACAATGGCCAGACCACAAACTTACTGTCTGATCATCCACACTTGCAATCTGTGTGTCATACTCCACTGGTATTACTGTCGTTGAGAAAATCTGAATGTTTTCCAGCTCTCCCATCTATGAAATAGTACTGACAGCATGTACAGACCTGCTAAAGGTGTGGTTACCTACAGGTAGGTAAGGCTCAGCAGAAGTTGGAAGATGTATGATACCATGCAGGGCTAATTATCATAATTATTTTGAAGCCTGTTGTACCCCTTTGATTGACATTTGTCTCTTTGCTTTGGAACCAAGTCTCCTGGTGAGAGCAACCATGTCCTGGCGGGAGGCTCATGACAGGAGTTTCATTAAACACAAAGGCCAATGACTACATAACAGTTTTGGAAAATGTTGTCCAGGACAATCCATCATGGAACAGTCTTTTGGATTATTTGGTTTGGCTGTCATCTTATGAACACAAGAAGTATTTCACTTAGTCTCAGCTATAAAATGAATGCAAATGTTAAGAATTGCTAACTTGTTATATAGTATTTTACAAATCACATACTGAGACATATTCCATGCCCTGAACTATTTACAATAGGGTCATAATGGAGCACACATTTTAGTCTGGAAGCTCAACTAGAATCTGAATTACCAGTTCTTACTTAAATTAATCACACTTCTAGAGCCCACATCTCACTAAACTCCACTGCATGAGATTTACATCATGGTCAGAAAAGCTATTAAATTAGTTTGAGGCTGGAGACCTACAGAAAACTGACATGCATGTGTCCCTGATCACATAATTTGGCAACATTAAGACATCACCAGGACTCTAGGCCTTCAGTCAAGAATGTAGCATAACATTTTAATGGGCTCATAAAGACTGTACGTGGGGAAAGAGGGAAACAACCTACAGGCAAATGAAGAATATACAGACAAATAAGTGTGTGCATTATAGAGACATGTAAAGAGCTTATCAAGTGTTCACTCTTTTAAAATACATGTAAATGAAAGGATGATACATAGAGCTATGCTGTTTCCCTATGGGCATTACCTGTATGAAAATCACCAAATAAGCCTGAAGAGAACTTAATGAGGAGTTTTGAGAACTAAAGCATGAAAAAAATGGAATGGAAGCATGAAAACAGTTGCTTTGTCTTCCTATCCCAATGCAGATACAGCAGTGGGTCTGTGGCAACAACAGCTGGGAAGAGCCTATGGAAAGGAAAGAACAGGGGGAAGCCACAAGAGAGAACAAGGCAGCTGCTAGGGAATAGGGTAAGGCTTAGAGAGAGATGTTCTGAGCAAAACAAGCTGACTCTGAAAGCTATTGCCAAAGCTCTGCCTGCATTGAATTGTCCTGCTTACCACAGTGGAACGGATTTTACCAACTAGGTTATTATAAACAGGCTTAACGGAAAGTCCATTATATTACCACATCTTCTGCAGTAAACTGTTTTTAAAATTTTAACCATTCAAACAGAAACATTTCATGGAAACTTCAATCTATATTTCCCTTTTCAATAACCTGGCCATTTCTAAGAATGCTACTTTTGTCCCTGGCAAACAAATAAAGCAATGGCTTTTTCTCTGCTGCATGGCAGAACCTGAGATTTTGTCAAAATAATGTGGGGGTTTTTTACATTAAAAATATGCATTTATCATCCCAGTGAAAATAATGGTTTGCCTAGGTTAAGGAAATTAACAGAAGGGGAAAGATCATGCTTATCTGGCACATGTTAAGCAGAGACTTGCACTGAAACTAAAATCCTTGCATGTGCTAAGTCTGCTCCATCAAAATGATGACAACCTATGTTCCAGCCTCTTTCCCCAACTCCATGCAGCAGAAGGACAGGCTCTTATTTAAAAGTTTTAGCCCTGATAAAGATTTTAATGGATATTGATGCAATGCCACAAGAATTTCTTAACTCCCTTAGTTTTCATGCCTCTGTTGCCCATGGAGTTAGGGAGCAAAGATGTCTAAGCTAGGAAACCACACTACCTTGGGAGTAGATTCAAGCCCTATGTCCAGTGTATGTTGTGTTCCTATAGCTATCTGAAAATTAAACATCTCTAGTCTGGCATGTTGTATTCCAGCTGAACACGACAATGTTGCTAGATTCTAGCCATCATCAATGGAGAGAAAGGCAAAGGTGACCCCTTTCGTCCTATGACACATGCCCAAGACACAGGAGCTGTCACTCTCTGGAGATGTCTGTTTCTGCTTCTGACTACGGAGATACCTAGAAGAGTATCTTAGATGAGACTCCTAGCTTCTAGAGAGCTGCATTTAGGTGAGGTAGGGTTAATACAAAATGTAATGCCTATTAAATTTGGTGTAGTGTCTAATTAATTGGTTTTATTCTTTTCCTGAGCTAATGCCAGACTTAGATTTGCGTCAGATTAATATCGCTATCCTGAATTCCACTATTCAGAGCGAAGATGCCCTCAGAGAAACCAAGAAATTACACTACATGCAAATACACAAAGCTTTTCATTATAGCATAAGGGTGAAAAGTCAGCTGTTAAAAAAGCCTGAAATGATAGGTTATCAGTGATGGCTTACTTCAGTCCCAACACATTGTGGTGAAGTCTTTAGTCTTGTAATGACATGTAGACATGTCATGCACAGACTGGATCTGACAGAGAGAGAAATCACAATGGGAATAAACTGACATTTGTAAAAATATACCAAATTATGAAAATTAGCAAAATATCAAAGAGACTAAGTATTCACTGAGTGTTGGACAATGCCAATGAATTGAATATAGGTAGAATCCTGCAGAAAAATCACTGTGCAGTTGTGTAATCGAGTACTGTGTCCCTCCTGCAATGGATCAGGAAATTGTCTGTTTTCAAGAATTAAAAACAACCCCAAAATCAAAACAAAGCCTTTGGATATTTTAGAAACAACTAGGTTTCGTGTGCACAGGCATAATGTGTCTCCTGGCTGGAGCTATCACAGTTCAGGCTCAGATAAAAGCTGCCTTACTTAGGAACCTAATTTATGCCTCACTTTCAGGCAACTGCTGAATCAGTACTCCTAAAGTGAATGCCTAACTTCCATATTTATCTGATACAGAGGAAGTAGATACCTTTGAAATTGGAGCAGATTTTCACCCAGAAGCCTTCTAAAGCTCTCCTGGGAAGGAGAGGATCTGAAGGGAAGGAAATTAAGTATTTACTTTTGTGGAACAGGATCATGAAGTATCAAAAATTTAAAAGCAAGGTGGATGTCTTTGTGAGTTAAGCTCAGCTGCAACCTCATAGAGGTCTTTTTGCTTGTTAATCTTACATATGTTTTACCTGATGTATCATAGCTAATGGCACCTAATGAATCTTCAAAAGTTCATTATGAGAGAGGTGTATCTTTGTTGTTCTCATATTATAGGCAGAAAATTTGAGGCAGTGACAAATGCAATGAGGAGAACTGCTGAATCACACTTTGTTTGAGAGGAAGGGGCCATGGGGACAGCAGGTGCTGGCCCAGACTCACCTTCAAAAGCTTGGCTGATGACTCCAGTTGCTGCCTCTTTGTCTTCGAAGAAGAGGATAAAGGACAGTGGAGACTGTCTTATCTCTTGTAGTTTGTCCTGAATATAAGAGAAGGTAGGTCTGTTTTGAGGTTCTTGGGCCCAGCATCTTTTCATTAAATCACAACTGAAAAAAAAAAAAAAAAAAAAAAAGCAGCAAACATTAAAGATAATTGAATCATTCATCTCAACAGTTAACCATTAATCATCTGAGAAGCAAGTCTGGCCTAAATTTTCAACTCTCAAAAACTTTATATGTGGTACAAAGATTACCATCACCTGCTGAGGCAAGGAGAAGCAGATTAAAAATCAGTTGTCAGGAATACTCATTACAGATACTTTTAATTTTTCAAAGATAGGTATTTTTGAGATTGGGGTAGCTATAGCATTGGGAAAAAAAAAATCTGCTCTCACCAAAGAAGTCAGCAATATTTCCTAAGAAAGCAGACAAAGAAGTAATTATATTGAGGTGACCTCAAGGATCACTCAGTGCATCCTCTAATCTATTTGTTTAATCCTCCAACTCAGATGACCTCAAATTTAGGGGAAGCTCAAGGCAAACCCTCCAGCACAGACAGGGTTAATTTAGACTTCTGCCTCCAGACTAAACCAAATAGGAATAAGTTTTCCCATCAAAGGCAAAAATGGCATGAGTTTGCTCCAGGTGCATGGATCCTACCTCCCCTTGCACAACATTATCTGTACCATTCAGTGGAAAACAGTCTCTCCTGTTTGCCTAAAGGATAGGGCTGATGTATATTGCTTACTCAAGGTGAGTCCAGGCTACACAAAAACAAATCCTACAAAAGCCAGGAGGAGCCAAGCTGAAAACCAAAACACAGCCAGCACCTGGACATGATAAGTGTTAGGAGTGAAGAGAGGTCTTAAGAGTCTCAAAACCAAGAGCAGCGTTTGAGCAGTCAGTGAAAGGCTGGTTCAGGAAGCTGCTACTGGAATGCAGAGTATTCACCTCTAAGCCCTAAGTTCAAATCCTCCCCTGACAAACAGCCTTCCAGACCTGCTGCTGTGTGATACAAAGTGTTACTGAGTTATGTGAAATGAATTGGCTTGTTCAGATCCTCACTTATCCATCTTTAAAAGGAGACTGCTGTCTGTCATGACAATTGGGTATTTTACAAAACCCTTGGTGACAGGTGGGAGAAATCTCTTGACTTCTGATTTTTCAGATATATTTTTCATTAAAATATTGGTGTTAGGTGAGGAACATGAGTAGAAAAATTGTTTAAGAACCACTTTTGTTTGACCTGTATTACGTGGTTGTGGAGCTGGACAGAGTGATTCTGGGTTTTTTTGGAAGGATCCTATGAAATCTTCAAAATCCATTTTACAAATCTACGAAGTGTTAGTGGCTTCCTGATGCTCTGAATCATTTAACCTGCTTACTTGCAGGTGTACTGATTATTGATGACACTAGGAATATAGATGGAAAAGTACTGAATAGGGTTCAAAATGAGGTGAAATAACTCTGGTTTTCCTTTTGCTGCAATCAGAGCGTCTGTTGCATTGAATTCAGAAGCCAGTCTTGGATGCTGGAGGCCAAAGAATCTGCTTTCTGGTCATGATGGTTGGTAGGATATCCAAGAAAAGAACATGAGTTCAGGTGATGTGCTCTGCCAGTTTAGCACTTGGGGTATCACGAGGAGAGCCTTGTGCAAGGTGTAGCAGTGAAGTAGAAGAGCTGAGTACAGCCTCTAACTGAAAAGAGGAAATAGTCACAGCCCAACAGAGGGAGAAAGAAACAGGAAATGGCATGTAAGTCATAGATCCATAGAATGGTTTGCATTGAAAGGACTTTCAGAGATCACCTTCCTGCTATAGGCAAGGACACCTTTCCCTGGACCAGGTTGCTCAAAACCCCATCCAATCGGGCCTTGAACACTTCCAGGGATGGAGCATCCACAACTTCTCTGGGAAAACTGTTCCAGTGCCTTACCACCCACATCATATTTTTTTTCTCCTTATATAAAATCTAAAGCTAACATATTTTAATTTATGAAACAAGAACATGAAAAATATAGATTCTGAATATGTTTGATATTTAGCTTTCAAGGCATGTTGTGATATCCAAAGTTTTAAGTCACATGTAATAAACTTTCACTAGCCCAGAAATGCATCGGCATGAGACCAGTCAAATGGGTGAAAGCCAGGTTAATGTATCGAAACTGACATGAATGACAGCTTGAGTACATTCCTCTTTTTTGGGGGGTGCCAAACATGGGCTAGTAAATAGTGAACTGCTTCAGTATGAGGAATAAACCCAGAGGTTTCCCCTTCCTTCACAGGGAAAGCCTTTGAGGAGGAAATTAAAAATAACAGATCCAAACACAACATCAGCTAAATGTTTGTGTTAGGTTTAAGAATTAGCCTATGCACCTAGATGTACACCTACACACCTAGACATCATAACTGTTTTATATGGGTGGGACAACTAGTAACCATTAAGTCCAATAGAGCTGCATACATGGGGCAAACAAGAATTCAAGAGCCTGGAAAATCAAATAACTACTATTCAGTATATAATACTGGAGACTGAAACAGTGAACAATTCCTGAGGTGTGCCTGAGTGCATGGAAGCTACAGTACATTACCAATATTCCCTGATAGAATATGGAAAATATAATTGGTGGGGGAATTTTCTTAGGAAAGGAGAAAAATTGTTGGGATGAAGAGCCCTTGCTTTCATCTGATTCATTCTGAGGAAACCTTTCTTCTCTCCCACTCTCCAAACTGTTCCAGGCGATGTTTCCAGAACCAAAGAGTAGAAACTCCTAGCTACCAAATTAAAAGTTTCTTCAGCAAACTCAGTTGTGTAACTTTGCATAGCAGTAAGCATTTGGTGAAACCACGACTTCAGGTCATCAAGTGGTACCACGCTTCTACAAATTCTACTGACTGTAGTCTATGGCCTTTGAGAATATTTGTTAAAATTAGCTCAGTTCAGTCCAAACCTTGGCATGTTCTTGCATGAAGCCTCACAGTCATGTAGCTGTTCCAGATGTTGATCTCTGACTGCAAAAGTTGTGCCATTCATACATCTAATTCATACTTTAGTAAATGTGGCTCACTTAGGGATCCTCAAGCACTTTTTCCAATTCATTACCAAGCCTAAGCTATCCACACTTTTTGGGGAGAAAGCAGATGATTATTCCCTGGAAGAACATCTTGTGAAGATGAGGGGGAGAATTTCTCCCCCCTAACCCCCCACTATAAAAAAAAACCCAAAAACCACCAAAACAAACCCCAAACAATCCCACTTCCTTAGTACTTTTACATCCCAACGTTTCTCGGTCAGCCCTCCTTGCCCTTACAGTGTAAGCCTACCACAGATTCCCAAACACTTCTCAGCTGAAGTTGTTTGGCCTTTGAACTCTCTTCCTATCAGTGATGGTTTGTTTTGTCAAATGACAACGAGCAAGACAAAGTTCAGAGGAGAGAATTACTGGCTGCTGATGTCCTGATGCAGGTTCAAAACCATAAGGAGTGAAGCAGGAATGTCAAGAATCTCAGCATGCCATTAATGAGCTAGCAAAGTAGCAAAAGCTATTTATGCTACTGACAGAAACTGCATGCAGGTGTTGAGTGTTCACTAAATGAGATAAAAGATGGTGCAAGAGTCTAAGAGCTCATTCAGCCCCTTGGCTTTCAAAAACTATATTACTGCCGTTAGGCTCTGATCCTACAAGTTACAACAGGCATACCAGCATTTAAGCCCTACCTGCTATGCTAAATTTCAGTTCTTGAACCTTAAAAATTACTTCAAGCAAAGTTTTCTTGATTCTTCCGAAGATCCGGTCACTCATTTTAAAGACATCTCAGGAGCCTTTGTGTGATCTTGAGTGCTCAACAGCTAATACTTAGATATGCATTACCTCCTATGCTTTTTTTATTCATAGGACAGCTGTCAGGAATTTTTTGAGGAAACCATTTTCAGCAGCAAATACTGAAACTGAAATTGCTTTGAGCTCTCATTTGTTCTCTGACTTACAGTTTTCACTCTTTCTTTAAAACAAAATGCTAATCTCTTCAGTTCCTCGGTTCCTCCAAATGTTAAAACTTACCTTTGGTTTTCTCATTGTTAATGTGGTATTTCAGCTGTACCTACATAATTATAAATACTCACCCTCTCTGGAGCACTCTAATTGATGTGAGTCCTATCACAGAGATCTGGGCTTGCCAATCACAGGATTATTCTCAAGCCATTTCCTCAGTCCCAGGAATAAGAATTGTGCACAATAAGTAGCCTCTCCTTCCATTTGTAATAACAGCTGTAAAATGCATTGCTGTGACTCCTTAAGTAGAGTGGGTGATATAGGAATTGAGACATGAAATTAGACAACACTGAGTGATTGCTGGACTCAGGTTCAATTTCCTCCTGTATGCATTTCTGGCCTGTATGGGTTTGATCCAATATATGCATTCATTTTATTCTCTTAACTGCAAGGATTTTGCAATTAAACCTGAATTTTGTGCACAAGAGACAAATGTAAATGGAAAGCTTTGTTCATCCAGCTCAACTAAAAAGCTAACCAGAAGTACAGAATTCCCTTTTGCTGTACTGCTTCAGCTTTTTGTAAGTTATATGTCCAAAGAGAGCACAGTTTATTTTCCACATGTATTCTAATATTAGCCCAGTTCCTGCAGCTACCAACTGAGAAAGCCAGTTATACCTGCTACCACAGGCTTGTGGTGTACATGGATCAGTAAGTTCTTTCTTAAAGCCATCTTAACTTCTGACCAATACCCTCAGGCACTCTCAGTGGGTTATCACATTACTACTAGGTTCGTGCCCAAGACTAACTTTATACTGTCTCTCTGAAATCCACCATTCAACTTTGACACTTAAATTCTTACTCACAAGCTGTACTACTGGATGAATTAGTAGCAGGTTGGTAGCTACAAGTGCTAGCTGTTTTATCTGAAAACAACAGAAGGATGAACTCTGCATGGGCATAAGTAACATTCAAAATGATCACCATTTGTCAATAAGCCTCCTGCTTCTTATAAATATTGTCAATAACACTTAAACAAAATTAACTTACATGTCATCAGGACAACTGTTTGGAGATTCTAGCCTTCCTCCTGCTTGTACATGGTGTAAAACTTCTGTATTGGAGAAACCTAGATATGGTTGTCGTCCCAAAGTTTATGTTTCCCACACTAAGACACCAAAAGACCTTAAGAAACACCAACACAAAAAGAAAGCATTATTACCACAGTCATCATGAACAATCTCCCTACAAGAGTTGAAATGTCTCTAACTTAAGGATAAGACTCAGTTAGAAAAAATATGGGTAAGAAGTTGTTGGTTTTGGTTTTTTTTTTTGTGAAATAATTCACATGGCCTTAAACCAGCCTCTGGAATAGCTATAATAAATGTGTAGAACTGACACACCTTCCCAGAATCACTAAGATGCAGCTTAGAAGACACTGAGTGCCCTCAGATTCCCTGGGCAATACTCTCTAGTTGATCATGTCCTCACTTAAACAAGTGTTTAGAAATCTCTAGAGGTGTCGTTGGAAATGGAGAGAGACAAGTTCTCCTAAGCACCACTCACAAAGCAATCAGCACCTCATTTGGTTTGGCACAGAGCACTAAACAACTTGCTTAGATAAATCTAAGAGTGGCAGTCAAATGGATAGGCTGCCCAGGCTGAGGACTTGAGACAAGATTGGTGGGATATAGCCCACCATGAGTACCAAAATCTAAACTTGTGTGAATCTCAGGTTTAATGGATCTGGTTTGGTTTGTTTTTTGCCATGTCTCCTGACAGTGTGTCTCTGTTTCTTAACCATAAACTCAAACCCACCCAAATACAAACCTCCACATCAAAATACTATGGCCTTTCCATGATGATGGTGAGAAATGTGGCCTTCAAAATAAAGAATTCACCAAAAGAAGGTGAAATGGTAAGGAGATATTATCTGCAGTAGGAAAGAAATGCCAATTAATCTAATGGAAAACAAAATGGAACAGCATGCAGACAGACAATTCACTCTCCAGTCAAGCAAAAACCTACTGGGCCTAGTACAAAATTGTTCAATTGAGTGGCACTAGATCTTTCCATCCAGAATTCAAAGCTAGAGCTCAAAGCATTAAGAAATACATCCCTGCAGGTACTGTCCTGGTGCCAAACTTTTCCTTAACTCGTTAAAATATCTCTTAGGTGGAAATCTGTATTAGCCTAAAAATTATTAGAGATGGCAATATGCAACCTTATCTTTCCTCCTGTAAACCAGTGTTTTCTTGCTGTGGGATTTAGTATGATTATTCCCACAGCTGTGTGGCTGCTATAACTCACCAGACATCAGAGCAATTTGTAAAGACACCATCAATGAGGCTTTCAGGTGTCATCTATCTGACAGGGAGAAGTAGTCCTTCCCCTCTTTTCCTGTAATAATAATTTTTATAGATATCTCTGACAAGTCAAAAACCACCAATCTTTACTACCTGGGAGGAGCTCTCATACTCCTTCTCAGACACAAGACAGTTGCAAGCAGCCAGGTCCCTGATTTATAAGGCAGAAACGAGAGGGTGGTGTTAGCACTGCAGAATAACTTGAGTCAGAAGGGACTCTGGAGGTCATCTGGTTCAACCCTCTGTTCAGAGCAGTGCCAACCTGAAGGTCAGAATAAGTGGCTTAGGGCCTCATCCAGTTAACTTTTGCATATCTTCAGTACTGGAGATGACACAGACCCCCTGGACAACTTCTTCCAGTGATTGACCCTGCATGTTGTGAATGATATTATCTAATTTCCTTTGCTGTTGTTTGTGCCTGCTGCTTCTCATCCTTTCCCTGTGCACTCCTGAGAAAAGTCTGGCTCTATACCTACCTCTATACCTACCCATTAGGCAGATGAAGACAGTTGTCCTTATCTTTGTTGCACAGGATATGATTTTTGCATAGCGAACAAGTCCCAGATTCAGCTCTCAGAGTAGCCCACCATTTTGTGAGAGAACTGTAGGTGAAGTGTAAGATTAAATTTTCCTCCAGTGCTCTCAACTTCCCTGTTACAATTGTGACTTCTTTCCAGGCATTTTTTCACCAGGCAAGATAATTAGTCCCAGTGCTGTGGGTAAACTGGGGAAGACTAAGGAAATAAGATCTGTACCTGTGTATAAAATGCATTTTCTCTAAATAGACACAGCCTTTGCAAATATCCAAGCATATATCCAAGAGGTCAGTCACTGTCAGTAAGGGACACTGGAGCTACAAGAAACAAAGATAGAAGTTATTAATGTCTTCCAGTTTTACAAACGCAGACTGACAACCTCCCCATGCAAAGATGGTACTGTTTCTTCTTTTGAAATGTATAGGATTTGTCCAAAACATACACAGCACAGGTGCAAAATCTCTGTATGTCAATAGAGCAAATGCTAATTACAAGCAGGGTAAACTGCCAAATCACTGCGCTGCCAGGCAGGTGAACACATCCTGTTCTTTTATTTGGGACTAAGTATATCCTGAGAATTTCAGAACTGTTTCTTCACTGAAGTACAAGAAATGGGACGCTAAAAATTTCCTCCCACTATTGTATCAGATTTGTTTGTTGTATTAATCAGTATAAGATATTGTTCTAGTAGAATACATGTATATACATTTCAGTAGAATTCAATACTGACTGTAGATTTGTTCCAACTGTAAATGAACTAGACAACTGCTATAATGCTATAGAATTTCAGTGTCAAGTCCTTTTGACCTACAGTCCTACCATCCATATTCTTAATCTGCTTGCGAACTATGGAAAAAAAAAATAATTAAAGACATTTTTTCTTTATTCTTTCCCCCTTTTTCCTTTTTAAAGATTCTGAAGATACAAGCACAGAGATAGTAACTTATTATACGCCCCTACTATGCCTAGCACATTAAGGATACTGCTTCTACTCCAAGACAGAAAGAAAACCTTATGAGGCCTAATAGACTAGATACATGACCACCATTACTGATGATCACTTTTCAAATAACTGTTCATGGTATTCATAGAGAGAAACTCAGCTGACATGTCATGGCTGAAAACATGATTTTGGGCAGTGGTCTAATGATATTTAATCTTCTCCACAGCAACTCTGAATGAAAGGTCAGAGCTCAACATTGAGGTCCCAGGGTGTTATGGAAAAGCTGGGTCAGACCTTGCAGGTACAGAAATAGGTGAATATCAGCATTTTCTCAAAGGAGAAAAGGAAAAACCAAGAAACTGTGGACAGTTAAAGGTTAAAAAAGTAAGTCTCATGGTCTTTACCCTACCTTTTGGTTTATCTAAGTAGATCCCATTCTTCCATCAGTTCCAGCATGTAGTACTGTGGTTCATTTAGCAGGCACACGCCAAATAACTTCAGAATGTGGGGGTGATTAAATTTACTAAAGAGAAGGAAACAACCATAAGATTACAAATGAGAAATCCAGCTGGTTGATAATTAATAAAAAGTGCATATAGCTGCAAGAAATGAATAAGTAGTTTGGTTTTTGCAGTCCTGCCTCTACCAACAACATGATTTAGTATCTCGCAGTGCCTGGATTTGCTCGGTCATGGTGAGAGTTCAGGGACATTCTTTCAAAACACAGGCTTACACTGTACTTTGATTGGCACTCTAAAGCATGTGTGAGTATTAAAAACACACTTCATCATATTTCCAGGAAGAAAAGGAAGGTAGCTAAATGGTAAACTTATCTAGGAATAACATAAATTGGAACCTGCACATTAAAGGTATCTATTTTTAAAAAGCACTTTTACTACTGTACTCACAGTAGAATTGCTGGTTCAGAGAAATGAACAGAGAAAGGTAAAAGCACAAGATGCAACATATTATTTTCACAATTCAGAGGAGAATGGTTTCCCACAGTACATTTTCAAGAAAAACAAAGAATACTTGCAGATATGCTAGTAATTGCCTCTGTGTGTCCAAAAATATAGGGACTAGCACAGAGCAATCAGCACTCTCAGATCTAGCACTTTTCAAAGAACAAAGAATATTTACTACCTCTGTCAGTGCCTGTGTTTTTACAGTCACATTTCTTGTGCTAGAAAATGGTTTTCCCTTCTCACTGCTGTGTGAAAGGACTTGCATCAGCAGTCAGAGAAACTTGAGTCTATTGGGGAAACTGTCCAAAATGCTGTCAAATGCACCAGTGTAAACAAACAAATGAAAGAGAGGGATGTTTTCCTTCTAACCTCTCTCAATTCATATAATCCTAGGTGTGTGTAAAGACTCTAGCAAAAAGTGTGATTTTGAATTTGACAGTTCCCCCCGGCCCCTAGCACATACCTCTCAATCAGACAAACTTTGGCACTCTCAAGAACAAAAAGAGGGGAAGGAGCACCTGGCACTTTCCTTACAGCTCACGCAGACCTTTCTCCACTGAGCTGTCATTCCTTACTTCCCAAGTGATGGGATACACCCAAGAATTTGCTACATATATTTGTACACAAATGACTTGTCAATAACCACTATCAAATTACTTTTTGAAATACAGGCAACTGTGTTTCCCTATTGCTGGATAGCAAAAAAAGAAGAAACAAATAGTCCTTGCTTAACTAGGACAGTATGCGTAACACTACAATCCAAATTTTAATGCAAAAATGAACATCCAAAAAGGCAAGCAAAATAGAAGTTCAATTTACATATCTAATATCAAGGTTTGTAAACAACCAGGTCCACTTATTTTTCCTTTTTGCCCTTAGTTTCATTTATGAGTCCTTACAGATGAACATGAAGAAAAATCATCAAGCCCTTCATGAGGTAATTAAATAATTCTTTTTTCATATTAAAAAAAATGTATATTTAAAGCATATAAATCATACATTTGTTTGTTTGTTTAATGACTACTAGGAATATATAATTTAAATTTTTTTTCTATTCTCTTGTTTTCTATGTTTTGTTGTGTTAGTGTATGTAGGGGCTCACATCAGTGTTTACATTTAAATATAATAATTTTCAATGATACATTATTCCAGAATTTCTGGGTTTTGTTTATTAGCTGCAAGGAGAAAGCAAAATTAGGGATGCTTCAGATTTCCATACTATACAGTAAATATCATTTCCATACTAAACAGTAAAGAGACCTTAATGGCATCTATGACTGATAGGTAGACTAAAGATAGTCTGTAAGAAGTTTACACACAATACTTACTCTTTGTTGTTAATTTACACGTTAATGACATGGTTCCATTTTGGTTTTCGCAAGCCTCATACCTCATTCAATTTACAGCATATGGAGGAAGTTAGGCAAAAATGCAATATCATTATTTTTTTTAAATATATAATTACAAAAAAAATTAAAGCTGTGAAAAAAAGTTTCAAATTTAATTACCCTAATTTTTTTTTTTTTGTACAGGATATTTTCTTTTTTTCAGAAGATGCTTCAAATTCTGCACTCATGAAATAAAAGTCAGAGGAGTGTAGACATGCATCTGAAAACTAAACCACACTCTCAGTCTTATGTTACCAGCTGAAAACTTCAGATGAACTTCTATTTGTTTCTGTGGAGACTCTGGAATACCAGCTTTCTAGTTTACACACAGACTTTTTTATGAGAAATTCTCACACTGGTGACAGATGCATTATATATTTTTTTAAATCCACCTCACTAGAAGAGGTATGTGGCAGCTCCTAGTTGTAAATACGAACATAAAAACCAAAAACAATTTCCATGGTAAATTGAAACTTCTAGGCATCAGCTTGTTTTGATATTTTTCTTTTGGTAAAGTGGGATTAGCCAAATGATGCCAAATTGCCTTTAACAACTAACTTAGTTTTAGGGGAGCAAAGGTACTTAAATATGTCAGTCCGAACCCAGATAAATTAATATGAGCATACTGAACTTGTAGTCTGTATCTTAGACTACTCTAATCAGTTTTAAACTTTATTTTCATAGGATACAGCAGCAGTAATTATTTTTTTTTTAGCAGAA
This sequence comes from Megaceryle maxima, assembly GCA_024605025.1. NCBI lineage: Eukaryota > Metazoa > Chordata > Aves > Coraciiformes > Cerylidae > Megaceryle > Megaceryle maxima. The sequence continues at coordinate 37,299 of JANHGN010000367.1, forward strand.
ACCGAACACCCCCAAAATGCTACATTAATTTGTTTAGAGGAAAGTGTTGTTTTCATTCCTCTTGAAGGCCACCATTCTCACATGATAATGGCTTCAAAGGGTGCTCACTGGCAAAGGTGATCCTACCTCATTAAGTGTGCCTCCTTCAAGAATTCACGCTGCTTGTGGTCAGTCACACCCTTCTTCAAAGTCTACTCAACAGAAAGCAAAAGTATAATAACATTCAGGTCACCTCCACCATTGTCACATAGGACCTAAGTAAAGCAATCAGACATGGACTTAAATACACAGTATTTTCCCACATCGTTACAAGGTTCAGCTTTAAGTAACTTGCAAGAAATACTGCAAGGAAATATCCAAATTTGACAACACCTCTTTCTGGGGTATAACTTCCAAGCCAAATCTTTCTGCCCATCCCACTCTGTTGCCAGAGAAATAATACACAGGTGTAATTACCTTGACTGCTACTTTTGATTCTCCACTCCCATCTGCCAGGATATCTACTGCAGTCCTTTCATACAATTCTCCAAATGCTCCACTTCCTAACAATTTGTGTAAGTTCAGTTTGTCCCAAGGGAAAGCTGGCAATGATTCAATCTCTGCTTGTGAAGGAAGAGTGCTACAAAACATAAATACTAGTCACTTGTTCATACCTAAGAATGTTTGAAATGTTTTTAAAACTGTTCCTCAAATGAGTTTGGTACTATTTGTCTCATGAGGTACATTTGAGGAAAGCCCAGGTGAAGCCTGGGTGTTTGGGGAAGCTGTTGGAAAACACCAGTTCTTCTTTCTTCCCCTTGAACTAGTGTTTCTTGCCAACAACTGAGCATGTAGCGTGAGCTAGGGGCAATCCATGCCAGGGTGCATGCCAGAGAGCCAACACAGCAGGGTGTACCTCAGAGCAGACCTGCCCTGCAGTGCAGAAGCAGCCCTTAACTCCACCTGAGGTGTCATGGATGAGTACACTGACGAAAACCAGTCCAGGGAAGCCCTCCTAGATGTTTTTGTTCTGAAAGTACATTTGGTCCTAGAACATACCTTACAGCATAACAGGCATTGGCTAGTCCAACTGTCTCAGCTGTCCCCCTGAGTTGAGCTAATTCTTTATCTTCCTTGTTAAACACTACCTGTCCAGGCAAGGCCTGTTTTCTGGGTTTGCATCTTTGGTGCCATACTGAAACAGAAAAGCACACTGTCAGATATTTCACTCTGAGAGCATCCCAGCATGCAGAAGGCTGAAAGGCGACAGGGTTTTCATTATTCTGTTCAACATGGTGCCCCAGCAGCCCGTGTTAAGCAAGACATCTCCATCTGTCCATGATCATTTTGCTGCAAAACACAGACAACCGCTCCTTGAGCTGAGAATGTGGCAAGACACAAGCCCAAAGGGTAATCCCTACATCCTTTCTTCAGGGGCAAAGTCTGAGAGGAAAAAAATGGGACCCTTTGGTAAATAAACAGGAAAAACTGCCAGAGCCATCTCTAGGGCCTCAGAGGATGACAATGCATAGATTCCCTGCGGCTTCCACCTTGGGGATTGTTCAGCATTTCCCTAAACCTGGAGGCCAACCATCTCCTGCCACCTAAACTGCCTTTTAATGAGGCCTAGTGAGCCAAGAACATACAAAAAAACCTTTGCCACATACCAAAACCAAATAGCATAACCACAGTCAAGTCCAGCACAGCAACTCCAATCACAACAGCAATGTCAATGGTAGTGTTTGGGGAGATTGTAACATCTGTTAAACAGAAGGGGAAAATTGGTTAATGACTGTATATACAAATTATACCAATGCTATGGAGCTGACCAAACTTGAGAGAACAGTTGAGCTGCCTGCTGTGTAAATGTCTTCCTCTGCACAAAGCTCTCCTGTAGGCTGTGTGTAGGTTTCTACATTTGGTCAGGCTAATCCTCCTCCCCCAGCTCTGCACCATTCCTGTGATGATGACCTACTGTGTATATGGAAAGAGAAAATTATGAACTGTTTGACAACTCAAGGTGGGATTTTAGAAAAACCCAAACAACATAGGTCTAATCTTCTGGCTGAAGGCAAGAAGAGATCCTTACATCCTAACCCAGTGTGGGAGCTTGCCTTCATTTCAAGAATCATACCATAATGCAGAGTGCAGGGACAGAGGCAAACCTGTATAAATGAGCAGAAACAAATTTAAGGCCCACTGTTCTGTGCAAAAGAGCGTGGATTAGCACTAGCAGCTGGAGTTACCATATAAATGTCACCATTTAATTATATTTTAGACACATTAACTGTGCAGCAACATCATCATTAAAATAGCAGGTGTGTCTGCATAAATTGGTATGATTATTCTAAATAAAATCTTGATTAACAGAGTAAGAAAGTACAGGATATACCTTCACCCAGAAATACATCCTTGATTGTGTCACTATATTCCCCAACTCCCAACACATTTGCAGCTGCTGCTCTGAACTGGAAAGTTCCTTCTAAGCTCTTGGCCTCCCGTGTGCAAATACTGTCACAGGAACCATTGTAAACCACATCCCACAAGGTCTTCACTTTGCTGGTGCTGCCAGACTGCTTCCTGCAATGGCCACAGCAAAATAACACAGGTATGTCATTAATGTGTGGTGAAAGCAGTTTACTGCTTCCCCCCTGCTGTTCTTCACTTCAGTTCCATGCCCTTCATGACATCTCCCCGCCTGCATGAAAGCTCAATCTGGTCATGGGGTTTTGGCTACAGAGCAGAAAATTGTACAGTGCCATTTCAACAGTGGTAGGAACCACACATCTTTAGCTTGGCATTGGAAATGAAACGCTATAACATTTTAGACATAAAAAGCTTCAGCACTCTTTCACCTGTTTCGGTGTACACCTCACAGATAAAATTTTTAAAAAAAAAAAAAAAAAAAAAAAAAAAAAAAC
>JANHGN010000367.1:40298-60907 GCA_024605025.1 Megaceryle maxima
AAAAAAAAAAAAAAAAAAAAAAAAAAAAAAAAAAGTTAACATTAATTTTTGCCTCTTTTTAGAGGTTTTTTTCCTTCCTGGTCCCAGAGTAATTCAGCGGCTCTTGTGCATCAGGTTTCACAAGCTAAACAGGAAGCAAGTCATTGGCAGTGAAGACACAATTCTTTAGCTAGCCAGTTTCCCATAGTATCCGCTGACTGCTGGGTATTATTTCTTCCTTTCCCCATTGGACTGAGATTGATTGCTCACAATAAATTCAGAGCTGATTATTCACCAACCAAAAGAAGATCATGTATTTAAACTTGAAAGGCCATATCTGAAATATCATTTAATGTCACACAAGACTGTGATATTTCATGTTAAATGACCTTCACAAGCACATCAATCATTCTTCCAACACACTTCACTGCAGAAAAAAGGTTGAACATTTCTAAACCAGAAATACATGGGAAAACTGTATGTTCATGTCTTTGATGTCTACCAGACCTGTATGAAAGACGGTGTTTGTTTCAAACAGCTAGGAAATATGTAACTGACCTAATAATTTTCTACCTGGTGTAAAAGGACAATGAAGGCTCAAAGTGAAATTCAGTCAAAACCATCAATATGTGCACATTCAAACTGCAGGAGAAAAGCTTATTTCATAAAAACAAACAAACAAACAAAAAGGCAAACACAAAATACCTCTTGGTGCATTGTGACTCCAGAGGTGAATAAGACCCTAGAGAACACAGCAGCTAATGCATAGCCCTGATACAGGCTAAGGCATTGTCCTTTATTTATCCATCCACATCAAGCCAGGTACAAACTGGCTGTTGGCATATCAGAATTATTGTGTCTCATAGGATGCAGGTCAGTACTGCTGTATGCTCACAGAAGTGTATGGAGGAAGCTTACAGCACCAGGAAAATATGTCTGGGTGAAAACTTATATAGGTAAAATATGCTCAGCTCCACAGTGCTGTCAGTCCTTAGCATAAGGACATAAGCACAGAGTTAACTGAGGAAAAAGAAATAATAAGAAAAAATGCTCCCCTCCATCAGTCCTGATTTCAGTGTCCTAGGAATATCACAGAAGATGGACTCTCCTCATTTTTGAATAATGCATTACTTGCACAGACTGCCTTAAACAGGACACCTCCCCCCCCCCAAGCCATGATCAAGAAGTGAGAAGTTTCAAAGCCACTTCCCACAGCAATATATTCTAAACTGCCAATTCAGTTCTTCCAATCTGAGTGCAGGAATAAGTGTGAATTAGCACTATATAGATGCCTAACAATTGTGACATGTATAGTCCAGGCAAACTGTATTTGAGGACAGGGCACTTTAAAGATGATCTAGTCATCCCATGTTGGCATGAATAACTTATGATTTTTTCTAGCCACTTTATAATGCCTTTTCCTAAGTTGTGTGCACACTAAAATATTTCTACATATATTTTATCAAAAAATACATATTACATGCTTGAGATTCATGATTTGAAAATATCTCCAAATATTCTAATTCACTAACACATTTCCAAATACATCCCTGTATTTCAGGAGTGGTTTGGAAATAGTGTATATGTTCTTCTAAGTTTTCCAGGAATTTCTAGAAGTTATGGCTATTTACCCAAGAAAGAGATCCCATGAAAAGGGCCATTTGCATCATAGATATTTTACTCTTTCCATCAAGCCTCTGCACAATTGGATTTGTTCTGGGCTGCTACCTATGGGAAGAGTGACTGCACACATAGCTTACGTGCTTTCTAAGATGTAGTAGGTCTGATTGCTTCCATTGTCATCAGCCTTTTCCCACTGTATAGAGTTTTTACTGTCTTCTGCTCTTTTTGGAACTCCAGGCTTACTGGCAACACCAGCTTAGGTCAAACAGGAGAAGAAATAGAACTCTTAAAATGTGTTTATAGCAAGACAAAGAGCTAACGGGCACAGAGGAAAACTTAGATGTGCAGATGGGTGTTTAGACATATATACACTGACAGTCCTCAGGGACAGTGAATCTTTGGCCTTCTCTTTGCAATGGAGAGATTTCAAAACTTTCATTCACACACAGCCTTTCACTAGTAGTCATGAGTTCACATGCATATAGGCATTTCATTTCAGTTTCCCTCACTCTTTTCCTCTGTTCCACTTGGGAGGGAACCTCATTTCTTTTCCCCTGTTGCTTTTGCAGATATGGTATTGTGTTATCTATTTTTCAAACACACACAAGTGTTGGCTCTTAGTATAAGAAAATTGGCTGCTAAATTTTACAAAATATTGCATTTAAATATACATATCCTGAAATATAGTCTTAAAATCTTGTTAGCTTACATTAAGCATTTACCTGTAGTTTTAAAGCTTGTTGAAGAGGAAGTGATTTTAAGTCCTGTGACATAAACTACTGTTACTCTTACAAAGTAGTTGGCTGAATGAAGAGTTTCCTGTGAGATTGCAGATGTAAATGAAATCTGCTGTGAATGTAGTGCTTGCAAGAGAAAAATTTACCACTAGAAAAATAATATATTGTTGTGGTCAAGTTTCTTTCTCTGATGAAAGTGTGTCAGTTCTATTCGTGGGTCAGTTAACTACTTTTCCACCTTTTAATATCATAGGGGAGAGATTATACATGTGTTGTTTCAATCACAGGACTTTGTCCTCTTAGATATCAAGGACACAAAACTTAGGTTTTTTTTCTTTGTTTTCAGGAGACCTCCGAGTCTTGTCAGCCACAGAGTATGACAGCTTAAGTGACTCCTTTGCACAGACAAAAGGGGACTTTCCCTCGCTCATCTCTGTGCAGCTTGTATTTCTGGGTCACCGTGACATGCTTATGAGTTCAGTTTGCCATGATGTCACTGAAGGACAGCAGTTTAGTGGAACTGTGCTATGACATTTGCTTTAGGGTAGGGAAATGTTTGGTGTAGGCCTAATGAATCTGATTATATTAAGGCATCTACATGATCCAGTTCAGCACATGACACTTTCTATGTCCAGTGGTCCAGATAACAAAATCTGAATCCTCCATCCACACTGCTGTCACTGCAGTGCTTGCTTCTACAGTCTGTGCTACTGGACCTGTTTTTCTCTCCAGCACTTTCTTCTAACCTCTGTCAAAGGAAAACAAATTTCACATGCTAGGTTGTAGCTGATATCTAGTACTGCAAACCCTTTTCTTCTCCTTCTTGTGCAGAGCAGACACCGGATTTGTATCTACAAGCCAGGCTGGAAGAGAGAAGAGAGGAAAGATGGAGGGAACTCTACTGAAACAGGAGACCCAGGAGGAATCCTGGTGGGGTCATCCAGGATGTCCTCTGACACTATTGAGTATTAAATGCCGCAGCTGCACCGCTCCTTGTTCCTGGCAAGAACTGCCTCAATTCTTCCCCTTCTGGGCCACTAAGACTGATGTCACTGTGCCCAAATTATCCACTGAGACTCTTCATATACTTCCCGCCACCTTCTCCTGCTCACCAGGGGGTATTTTTACCTTATGCAGCTCAAACCAGAAGCTGGACTCACTGACATGCGGAGGAGCTCTCCATTCTATCTGCAAACTGGTATTTCTGGGAATTATGTTGACAGGTGCAGGTGGAGTCTCAAATGTTTTTGCAATAACAGCGACACTTTCAGAAAACCAGTTCTCATTGGGATGAAAAGCAAGAACCTAGTAAAGAAATAGAGGAACTGTACAGTGCCAGACCAGTTGGAAAGGTGTCTTTAGCAACTCTGAGCATTTGGAAAACTAGTTGTTTTCAAACAATATTCAGGCAATATAGAAAGATTTTATCCTCACAGCTGCAGTGTTACACACTTTCAGGCTAGAAGCACATGCTCTAGTGTGCCCTTCCTCACTCTTCTTAGTTTCTCATTTCACCTTTCTACCAAGACTCTTCTCTTTCTAGACCTTTCTCAAATGCCACACACTCTTACAGAGGCAAGCAGTTGTCACATCATACTCCAGCAGTGTTTTAGAATCACAAAAATAAAGGATGAGGAGGTATCTTAGTACACTGCCTTCCGTTAAGCCACAATCAAATATGACCTATGTTTGAGTATGCATACTGACATACATACATATAGATATATATGTGTGTATATCATCCAACATGATATAATCCAAATCATTAACAAAATCAAATTAAGACTACAACAGATCCCCTCTAGCCATCATCTGAATGCTCTTCCAACCCATGCATGAGCTGTGAAAATCACTCTCTGACTGTATTTGTGATGCAAGCAGTGTGCATTCTGCAAACAGCTTGCTTTTGAAAATGCCATTCCAGTGTTAGCCCAGCTATCCAGATACATTGTTTGATGGTTTCCTTTTAACCCTTCATGTGTAAAGGGAGAAGTAGTATGTTTTGTTCCTAAGAATCCTCATTTTTATTCCTCTGTTACCCTCTAGATGCTTGTATATCAACTGTTTACCATTTTGTCCTAATATAGTCCTAAAAATACCTATATATGTCCTAACATAGTCCTAGTAAAGCTGTATATGTCCTCAAAATAACTTCTGGCACTGAAGTTATGCAAAGTAGTTTCAATACAATAGCTGAAAAAATCTAGACCTTCCTCTGTCTATGATTTGCCTGGACAGTGGAAGAACCTAGTTCTTCTATTGCACTGACAGAGTCATATTTCAATAAAATCCAAAATCAGAGGGTGTGCAACCACTCTTCAATATTCTTGTCTACAGAAATTTTCTTCAAAGGCTGACAAATAGCTAAATACCTACTTGAATTTTTAAGTCATTGTTAGTCCCGTGCCCTCAAAGGTTCAACATTGTTATATTGTTCTTGTTGTGAACTTTGCATGAATACTTTATAATATATTTTTATTTAAAATGTGACTGCTGCAGGACAGAATCAGTCAACTATTAATTCAGTCATCACCTCTATCTCTATGGATATATCAGATACTTTTTGGTCTATTGGACTAAAGATTTTTTCTTTTTTTCTAAATTAAAAGTTATTTATTAAAGCAGCAAATTAGCAAATTGGCTGAGTCTGATTTTGATAGAATATATAGAGATTTCCTCCCTTATGAAAATTTCAGATATGTTGCTTTCCTGAGAAAAAAAAAAACATTATTCTTTATCCATGATCCATTTGCATTCACATAAACCTGTTTATTGCACTTCACCTAGTCCTTCACAAGCAGGCCATGGTTCCAGACATTCTCCTTTGTTCACAGAGGATACCTGTCCTCTCTTGGCATGTTGCAACAAGTATCAGGGCAATAACAGCAGGATTATAGCAGAAACTCCTATTTACTACTGAGATCTGTGATGCACTCCTGAAACAGAAAAGATCTAAATTCTTAGAATTTAACCTGAGCAACCTATGTAGAAATAAACTGTGATGTTCAGTTATCCTGGAGACTAAAGGACAGAGGAAAGTCTACCAAGTTTTGAACTCCTGTTTTCAAAACACACATATATCTTTACAGAAGAGCAGTCTAAAGATTTGCAGACTATTGAACAAACAGTTAAAACTGCTTGTAATGATACCCTGAATAAATTGTTTGTTCCAGATTGGACCCACTGACAGACCAGGCAAGCATCCCATTTGGAAATTCTCTTTTTTGCAAGGGTGTTCCTGTGACATGAGGTAATAAATTGACAGATATTTGATAGCGGATGGATTCTAGAGGTCTATTTGGCTTCAGAGTCTCACTCCAAGATATGCTGATGATGGTGTCAAATAAAAGCACTGTCTTGATGGAATCAACTGCCTCTGGTACTGAAACCAAAAGAAAATCTACTTTTATGTACAGATCTCACTAGAGGTTCATTTGTTCGCTTGTTTTCTTTTTAGAGAAGTCAAGAAATGTCACTGAGGAAAGAAAAACAAAAGGCCATAAGCATATGGATATGATCCATTTAAAGGACTGACTTTGTACACCTGTAAAACTCACTTTTTTATAGTAAGTCAGCTGCAGACAAGTTCAAAATATTTGGAGGGACTTTTTTAGTATCTCCTTGGCTATCCTACTATGCAGTCAGACAAAAACCAAACCAAAACAAAACCAGACCTGGTTGCTGTCTTATACCTCTACATTTATAGTCATATCACTGAATTCCTGCTCTCTCTCCATTTCCTAATCAAGGTCACAGATGTGAGTTTCACATGATACTTACTTGGATATGCACTAAAAAAAATAAATACCCAAATACTATTCCAATTGGAAAGTCTTGTCTTGAACAGAAAAGTCTGAAGGAATAAAACCCAAAGCTAAGCATAGTTTGCCATATTTTAATTTTTTTTTCAGAAATACATGGTCTGACTGAGCTGTTCAAGCAAGAAACTGGGTTGCTAGCCTGATGTCCATGCCGGAATGATGTGTACATATGCTGTAATCTATGACTTAGTAGCAAGACTGCAGATTATTTAAAGAAAACGTGCATCAGATAGACTAGTAAAGAAGACAAATCTCTTTTCACTGGCTAAAATGTATGTGGAGTAAGAGTGACACCCTGTGGCAAAAGCCATGCATTAATTTTTCCAAGTTTTTCCCCTTTTTTTTTTTTTTTTTTTAATTCCTTAATTCTTGCTATTTGATTGAAAGTACAGATTGATCCAATCTTCTTTCATTTTATTACAGAATTGAGGGAAAGACAGAGAGAATTCACACAGCTTCAGAGGTGTGAAATAGTGTGCACACTTCAAGAGGCTCTAGGAGCATCTGATTACAATTTAAACTAGCAGCTACATTCATGAAATTGGGAACCTAAGTGCCAGGACACATATATGTTCTGTTAACAGCTGGTTGGAAAATTTTCAGCAAATTGTGAAAAGCTCTGAATATTGATACAGATGCCTATTAAAAATGCTCAGGGTTTGGGGATTGGTGTGTTTGGGTTTTTTTGTTGTTTTGTTGGTTTTTTTTTTTTTTTTTTTTTTTTTGCTAGGATTTAATTTGATCCCAACATTTTGTTTTTCCCCAAGTCTGTTCTGAGTTTCATGTTTCATTTTAACTTGAGACTGAAAAATTCCATTTCAGTGGAGCAACCCAGTCTCCCATTTCACAGGCTATCTTTATGTTTCACCACTGAAAGGGTGAACATTGCTGCAGGATGGCTCAGTTTGCCACACAAAGAAGCAACAGTGTGAATTCTTGCCACATCCCAACAGTAGTCAATCTTACTCACAGAATCACAGAATCGTTCTAGTTGGAAGAGACCTTTAAGATCATCAAGTCCAACTGTTCAATAGGTGTATCATATAAATTTTACAATACAGATGCAGAATCTCATGCAAAGAATTGAAATCTGCTGATCATAGGCTGGACTCCTTAGGAATATGCTCATAATATTCAGAGATCCACATAGGATGAGAATCTATTTGCATGATGCTACAGATGATGAGAGATCTGACTGTAAAGAGAAAAAAAAAAAAAAAAAAGCCTTGGTTGGAAGAAAACTTCCTAAGTATAGCATGTCTGGATTCCAAGAGTGGCAGTGTGTCTGCATCTCTTTTTCCACCTTAATTTGAAAGATGAAAAGAGGTTCATCTTAAACAGAGGCTTTCTTAAGGAGAAAAATGTGATTGTTGCCAGGACAAACAAAAAAAGAATGGTCTGTGCATAGGAGGAGCCACTGGCAGATCACAGGTGATGCTCTCCTGTGGACAATAGTGGCAAAAAGAGAGGCTACTTGTTCTATGGATGAACCTTTAAAGAAACCACAGAGTGAATTCCTAAGAGAAGAAGAAAGGGAATCAGGACCCCTAGCATGTACTTATTGTCATCTATTCTGGATAAAATGTTTCCTTGGGCACAGCTGACCAGTAAAGGAAAGAGACATTGAGACAAGTAAGAAAAACAGAGTGGTGGATATGTACCTATTTCAATTCCATTTCCTTTATCACCTTCTAAGGCAGCCAAGAGCCAAGCAGAAATAGAGACAAGGGGACACCTTAGGATTCGTGTTGTGGTGCCCTAGCCGCTTGTGATAGTAATATCCACAGACCTGCACAGTCTGCAGAGCTGTATGTCAGCTACAGCCAGCCCTGCTGCAGCTGGATTAAGTGAGCTAGCACCCAAAGACCAGGTGCTACTGTGTCTCTCAACTTCAATCCCTCACCCTCTCTCAGAGTACTGCTTCAACTCTGCAGGACAAGAGTTAGTCAGGAAAACTAGTGAATTGAGGGGCTGTAGCATTGCCACATCACTGTGAGTTCAACAGCAAGCATCCCTGGGTACCATCTCCCCGGCCTTTCCTGCAAAACACAAACAGGCTGCCACGTAGGCTTGGCTATAATTCTGCCTTGCTGACTTGGGTATTATCAGAGGTGCCTGATGGCTCTGCTAATGATGAGGTTGTGTGGATCAAGCCGACCTTGGCAGGTGACACCAGGCACAATAAGGGGAGCACAGTAGCAGAGCAAATCTGACTCAAGAGTAGACAAGTGCTATGCACACAGATATAACACGGGCTACACATCAACATCAGAACTGATACAGGTGTCCCCCATTTCTTGTTCTGGAAAATATGCCCTAAATAAGCAAGTGTTCATAACCGGACTGAGGTGTCTATGACAGCACTGAAGAGATGGACAGTCCCTTGGAGTATGACAACAGGAAGGGAAATTTGGAAAATCAAACACCCAAAGCAGAAAGTGGAGGAGGTATTAACCTAGACATGTTTCTTGATCTACGTCATCAGATTATATAGCACACATGCATTATGCGAGGTGAAAACTGATGTTACAAACTAGACATGTTACAGAAGTACAGGTTCAACTCTAATAAAGAACCAGCTTGAATAACAAGCTATATATAATTTAGATGCTCTTGATCACACATTATTTTCTCTTTTATTTCATTTTTCATTCTTTATTTTTCAAAAGCAACATTGTACTCAAGAGAAAAACCTTTAAAATAAAATACACCTTTCATCTGCACTGTATCTTGTCTGTTATGGACAGCACTACGTGCATGTTTTCACCTAAATGTAGCCTTTGCTTGTCACTTTGTGGATGTTTTGTGCTGTTCCAGAAAATGAACTGTGTTCTTGTTACTCTTTTCTAGGCTGCAGTTACATGCTCCCTTAGACCCTACTACAAGCTCTTGACCCTGTCCTCTTCCATCACATCAACAGGCCACACCTCATCACAGAGTACAGACACAGATCCACTTAAAATTACATTTGGCTGTCTTGCTGTACTGAGTCTGCATATCAAGGTTTTGGTAGTGGGAAGGCTACAGGAGTGGCTTCTGTGAGAAGCTGCTGGAAGGTGCTATGTCCGATGAAGCCACTGTCAGTCATCTCCAAGATGGACCTGCTGCTGGCCATGGTCAAGCCCATCAGTGATAGTGTCTCTGTGATAACATATTTAAGAAGGGGAAAAAGAAAACTGTGCAGTGGCAACTGGGAGAAAGGAGTGAGAATGTGTGAAAAAATACCAAGTCTGCAGACACCAAGGTTAGTGAAGAAGGAGGCAGGTGCTCCAGTTGCTGGAGCAGAGATTCCTGAAGGACTCTACCCTGTGGGAGGGACCCACACTTGAGCAGTTTATGCAGAACTGTATCCCATGGGAAGGATTCACATTGGAGAAGTTCATGGAGGACTATCTCCCATGAGAGGGTCTGTCTCCCCCACTTAAGCAGGGGAAGAGCTGAAGGAGTCCTTCCTCTGAGGAGGAAATAGTGGAAGAGAGAACATGTGATGAACTGACCACAACTCCCATTCCCCATCGCCCTGTGCTGCTCAGGGGGAGGAGGCAAAGAATTTAAGAATAAAGTTAAGTGCAGGAAGAAGAGAGGAGTGGGAGGAAGGTGTTTTAAGATTTGGTTTTATTTCTTATTACCCTACTCTGATTTGATTGTTAATACATTAAACTAATTTCCTCAAGTTTATTTTGCCTATGATGGTAACTGGTGAGTGATGTCTCCCTGTCCTTAACCTGATCTGTGAGTTTTTCATTATATTTCCTCTCCCCTGTCCAGATGAGAAGGAAGAGTGATAGACTGGCTTTGTCAGGCTGTCCATTTTTAACCATAGTTTATCTTTTTTTAATAGAAGCCAATGAGGAAAACGATTAAAAAATACATACATGCCTTATGAATCTTACAGATTCATCAAGTCTGGTTGCCAAAACCTTGCAAAGATCTACATTTTAGCAGAAAGTTCTCTATTTTCTAATATGCAACTCAAACGTACACACAATTTACTTTATCTGAGATGAGGATTCTGTTTGAAATCAGAATAAAATGTGAAACAAACCTCCATGAATAGCTGTACCAATGATCTCTTTTCCCATAGGCAGCACTTCCTCATTTGAATAGTAGTTTTTCACTGCAACTTCTATGACATAACTTGAAAATGGCTGTTGGTGGTCTATGATGGCTACAGAACCCTGAAATTCCTGTAATTCAAAATCAGATAATCAGCATGTATCCTTAGAGAAAAGAGTCACGCGCCACACCATTTATATGACAATGAAGCAAGTGTTAAAAAATAATAGAATATTGCTTTTGTGTTCTAATACATCTCACTGTTTAAAAAAAGAATGTTAAAATGATAGTTTGGGTAATAGGTCACTACAGAAAACACATACCAAAAACCAAGCTGAGGTGTAATTAACATGGATAAAATACCCCATTGTTCAGTGGCTGATACTGAAATAGGATATGGAAAAGTAAAAAACCAACCAAACAAACAAAAACACCAAAACAAAACAACAAAACAAACAAACAAAACCAAAACAAAACAAAAAAACCCAAAACAAAACAAAAAAACCCCAAAAGAAACCCCAATAAAACAGAAGAAAAAATTACAAGGTCAAGTACACCTGCCCCAAAACACATGAAGGCAAGCCATATGTTGCTGGACAATCTCAAGAGTTATTTAAACAGATTAATATCAACCACAATTACTCTTTTTACAAGTGGAAACTGACCCCCATTTCAACAGGATTTAACCCATTAACAACCCATTTAACAGCAAAGGCATGTTAAAAAGTAGAGGGCAGAGGAAAGCTAACGAGTCCATCACATAACAAATGCCAGACAGAATTATTGTTGAGGATGTAAAAGTAGAAAAACTTCTTGATAGAAAGTTACAGTATGGTTTATAAAGTGACTTTAAATGATATCACATTCCTTGTTTATATATGATGTCGTGTGCATTTTTGCTCCAAAATACTCATACCAATGCTTTTTGCTCTAGAGCAGACAAACAGTAGCTTAAGTTCCTGCAGTTGTTGCCTGAGAAATACCAGATATGTTGGTGAAGGCTGCGATATGCCAGGGCATAGCTGCTGTGGTGTGACAGATGGCAAGTGTAACGTAAAACTGATGTTTGTCGTATCAAGGATAGTAGGTTTCTTAGTGTCTAGCAATAGAATAAGGTGTCTTTTATCTAGCAAAGACATCAACAAATAAAAAAAATAATAATTACTGCTGGACCAATACAAACTTGCATGGGATTCTACCACCATTCCTATGAGAAAGCATACCCACAGAGACAGAAATGGAAAAAAATCTCACCTGAACGTACTTTAATTGGTTATTTTTATGGACACAAAAATAGCGATCATAAAAGTAAAGTCTCATTTATCTTTGATAAGATAGAGATTTATTAAAGGTACAGATTTACTAGTAAATTTAAGTACCTTGGAAATCAAGATCAGAGTTGCTGTGTCATCAAGGACAGTACACACTGGTAAGTCCAAACTTGCTTGTCACCAGAAAGAAGGATATGCAGAATAGAGAACACCTTCTCTAGGTAAAATTAAATGTTTTCTCTATTTTCTTCCAGTTTTTCATGTGTGAAGTTCATAGTAGCAACAGAGAAAGAGTAGAAAAATTTTAGAAGGAGGAAAGGAGTCTATAGGGAGAAAACAATAGAAAACTACTCTCTGACATTAAACAGAAAGTAACAAAAGAAAACCTCTCATCACTTGATGCACCTTAAAAAGAAAATTAAAAATATATTACATGAACTTGCTGCCAAGAAGGAAAAGTTGAAGGTTCATGCATGGGAAAGATGTTACAAGGGCAAATGTTTGCCCTTAGGCCAGAATAACTGACCTCATTGTCAAGATCTGTTTCTCCCTACATGAACAAACCTGTCATTCCTACCAAAGTCAGGTTCATGCATATAAGGGAAGGAGAATAAAAAAGTCTGTTCAACAGAAATAAATGTTGGGTTGAATCTTTGTCAAATTTATATCTACCTAGAGTATAAAACTCCCATGGGAAAACTTCCAAAGGGAATAAAGAATTGAGTCATTCTCAGAGTTGAAGGTTCTGTCCAGGCAGTTCCATAGAAATGTGTTTCCCCTGACAAGAAAATCATTCACTACATATTCAGTCCCCTTACTCCTAACCTTGAAAAGAAATCATTCTCTCGCAGAATCTGTGACAGATCAATTATTTTCACTGAGTACTTCTGATGTGTTAAATGATCAACTGACATCACATCTCTGGATAGAAATTAAATAGGTTAGAATGAAACTCCAGAAGTACTCCTTGCTCACATCAGCAAAGCAATTAAAAGAATGTCAGTCAACCCAGATGGTCTTTCCAAACATCACTTTTTCACATATACACCATTTGCTTTCAGTAGTGAAATTTTTATTATTATTATTATTATTTTATTATGTTAATTTATTTTTGTGATAAACTTGTACGAATAATTCTGTGTCTTGCCTTCTCCCCCCACCCCCCACCTCCTGCCCAAATGACAAGGCTGTGTATTCCTCCAAATATATTTGAAGCAGTCAATGTAAATAAGAAGAGCTCTGTGGGGATCTCTGGGTAGAAATAATCCCTTTGGACTGAAATTCAGTTCTTCCCTTTCTGCACCAGCTAAGCCTGGGGCTCTTGCAGGAAACCCTATCCCTGGGGATAGGGATTGGTACATTCTGTACCAGGGCCAAACCAGGCTCCTGCACCAATGCCAAGCCCACACAGACCTCATGGGAATGAATTTGCCCAAAGTGCTGGTAAGAATAGCCTGGGCAGTGGTCAGAGCAGCTGCAGAGCTGTAACTCTACTGGCTGCCCAAAACAATGTGAAATTTTTTAAATTCAAATAAAAGAATAATTCAAGACTTTCAAATGAAAGACTTGTTAAAATATTCTCTTGTATATTTGTCAGATTTTTATGAAAAAATAATTATTTTGAATCTATTCATCATGCTAGTAGCTGTTCTAAACCTCTGCATTTACAAAGATAATCAGTATAGGTACCATTAATCCTAACTTTCTATTACAAATAATTTATATCTCTTTCATTATCATTCTACAATGGTTTGTTTAAAATAATAGGAGTTCTAAGTTAAGTCTGTGTCTACCATAAGGTAAGCTGTAATTGGCTCTCAAGTACTCCTTTACAAATCATTTTAATAAGAAGAGTTCTTATTTCTTTGTCTTAGGAAGGTCAGACTTTCCTTTTTTTTTTTTTACCTTTTTGTTTTTTTTTTTTTTTAGCTTTTCATACTTATGAACAAAGAGATCATTATAAAGCTTTTGCTACAACACTTCATGGACAAATTTGCTCTTCCTCTGTGCCTTAATGTGCATCACCTTTTCTAAATCTCCAGGTTTGACACAACTTTGAAAATAGGCATGGTTTGGTGTTACCAACCTGAGCCTTTGAAACTGGGTGATACTCATCATCATGACCTTCCATGTGATCCAACACAAAACTGGTCATTGTACTGATCCTTTGAAAAATGTGCTTACTGAATTGTTTCCCACTAGAAGGTACCTGAATCCATAAAGCATACTTTACATAAATATACGTAGCATGATCTGCAGATCAAATACATGCTCTGAAATAAAATTGTTACATTTACAAAGCAACCCAAATCCCTTCTACCTGGATACAGTTGTACTGCTGAGCTGTAAGCTAAGATTTTCAACTCCTGATTTACTCTCTTCTGAAGAAAGTGCCTTGTGTTTTCATTATTTGCTAGCTAAATATCAGTGTTTGTTTCAGTGTTTGAAACATATATCACTTTGTTTCAGTACTCCAGTATATAAATTTCTTATCTACAGTCAAGCTGCCAATTTTCTTGCCTGTAGGAAAACACTGTATAGTTAAGCTTCAGAATAAACACTCAGCAAATAATTTTAACAAGAACAGATGAGTGCTTGTATTCACAGTGAGTCAGCATGAGTGAGTATCTTATCTTCAAAAGAAGATTTTTACTATTTTCCAATAGGTCTCAGGAAGCTGAGACATTCAGTTATTTCAGTTTATGAGTGTAGATTGATTATCCACAATTATGAGAACTGCATTTCAGTCAACAAACACCAGAAATAAAACAGAAACGCAAGAGTTGCCTACAGCAACTTTCATAATTTTACCAAGCTGAAAACCACTGTACTCTGCCATCTCCCAGGAACAATTAAAACAGCTCCTATGGTAACAGAACACTTTTACCAGCACTCATCCAGAATCAAGCTGAAAACTGAGCAACCAAGATTATCATTTCAAGAAGTACGACACAGATAAGTTGTCATACAAGGCTCTACTTCCATGAAGTACTCCCCTCCACTTATTTATGTCTGCAATGCCACTTTCAGGCATAACTTAAGATAGTATCGCATCTCTTATTTGAGATAAACTGTAGCAGGTACATCTAATATGAAACCCCAGCAAAATAATGTGTTAATGTTATAAGTGTAATCTATAGATAAGTAGTATTTGAGGCCATAGTGTCTCCAGCTGATTTATATCTTACTAGAATACATAGTTGCATCAGTAAATATCCTCACACTACTCTTTTTCCTAGCTTGTATCAACAGGGTACACAACTGTAAATATTGAAGGCAAGCATTTTGTCCATCTTGTCTATAGAGGAATCAATTTTATAAATGTAAAAAAATGTTTTACAAATGTTACTTTGGTGAAATGAACATTGTTTGATGTAAGAGACAGCAAGAATAACAAACTACCTAGAAACATAACAGGGTACTCAGACCTTGAAAAAATGGTATTTTGGTAACTTTCCAACAGGGGCGACCATCCACATCCGAGGCCCGTATTTAATCTCTTCCTCTGATGAAGAGCAGCTGAGGATTCTTGGAGTCAGACGCATCTATACTCATAGGTCTTCCTAGCTCTGCTTCTGCCACATTACAGGTGCAGTAGTTCCTCATCTGTTCTTCTGAGAATATGTATCCCAAAATGTGGTGCACAGTGTTATTCAGAATATCATAATAAAATATGTGGCTGCCATAATCAAGCTCTTCCATCCAGTACAAGCAGCTATTAAATAAAACACATTGTGTACAGTAGAAGAACTTCGGTCTGAGAAATCTCCCTAAATGCAGTCCTGCAAGTGACTACAGTCACAAACCTCCCAACTTAAAACAAGGTTACTACAGCAGCATACTTGCAGAGTGATTCCAGGCATTTAAATGATATTTTTGAATGGAAGGTCACAATAGCTGACTATTCTGGATAAAACAGTTACTCTAAAAAATTATTTTCTGGTACTGAAAGCAATTTGCATCACTTAACTAGAAGAACCTATCAGTATTTCAGTATCATTTTAAATCTTTACTCAAAGACAGACAAGATATCTTTCTGGAATTAGGTATGTCCAAGCTCAACTAGCAGTATAAAAGTAGAACTACATCCAGAAATTTATGAGATTTACATAATGCAAAAGACTCTTATACTATAAGAAGTCTTTTTTGGTCCTTAGGAGTTGATGATTTCATGAAAATCATGTTTAAAGTATGTTTTTAAAATTTATTAGCAATGTATACCTTACTTTAAGAAAGGATATGACAACGGAGATGATACAGTTGAATTATTTTTATCCCACTGTGTGTCCAAGGCTTTTAGAGACTTTATCTTGCACTCAGTATCAAATATTTGAGTTACATTTCATGATGTTTTCAAGGCAACAAAGAGATGTCTTGCATTCCAGTCAACTGTGATGGCTGTGGCATTGTGAAGAAATGCATCTTTGAAAAACTTGAGAAAAAAAATAAAAAGATTACTAAAACTGCTTGAGAGCAGAATTTTCCCACCTGATGTTAGGACACTATGAAATTAGATTTGTTTCTGAAATAATTTATAGTTGGCAAGTAGAAGTCAAAATATAAAGAGATGTCATGGAACAAAGTTTCCAATACTGTTGCACAAATGAAAGCTATTGTTTCACAAATATCGATGGTTGCTTCCATGTTCCTTCCATATTCTTCAAATTAGAATGAAATAAAATTCAATTAAATTGTATTTGATAGAAAAATAATTTTCTTTAATTTATTAGTGTGAATTTTAAATTAAATGTCTGTTGAAATATCTTATCAACAAGACAGGCCTCAGTAGAACAAGACATGTTTAATAATACAACTACCAATGGCATACTCCAGCCTATTCTATTAACTATTGATGACAATAACAATGAAGTCAAAATTTTATTATACTGTATATATTTTATTGTACTGTCAGTAAGGAAAATTATCTAGATAATCTCTTTCCTATTATATATCATATGAACTGACAGTCATTGTGAAAATTATGTCTTTCCAGTTGTTTTTCCCACTGTATTTTACCATTAAATGTGCTTTGTTCATCATGTTGCTTTTTTACTGTTTAAAATATGCAGTTTTGACTTCTTCAAAAAGAATAATAATTAGACTTGAAATATTGACAATAATGGCCACATATTTTCCTAGATTCTCTCAGGCAAGGAAGAAAGTAATACCTGAAACTTTGAAGTAGTCTGTATGCTCAAAAGAAAAAGAATCTTCTCTGATATACTATGCCTTGTCATCATTAGCAGTATAACAGATGTCCTTCACGTTTGTCTTTGCTGAACATTCCCATATGGTATGCTTACTGTCTGTGTCAGTATGAAATAACTTGTTGGCAGAAATGGTTATGAGTTGGGACAGGGAAAAGATCTGGAAAAAAAGGGCACAGCATTGTTTCAAAGAACCCAACATTCTATACAATAGCAGTCTTTCATAAAGAAAGCAAGTACAAGATAAAAATAGATGATGGCTCTGCAGAAATTATATTTGGTCATATGTCACAGCAAGCCAGTGAAATAATAAGATGTCTTCTTGTCATCACATGCAAATTCCTAAGGTTTTTTTTCAATGGCATTCTGGATGTTTACCTAACAAATTTAAGGCTAGTAAAAACAGATTTGCTCACTTAAATACCTTTATTAGCCTAACCAGAAATAGCCTATGATTCCTAGATTAGATCTCTAACTCTCCTGGTTACATTTAATATCCCAATTAGAAATGTACTATGATGACGAGCAGTATGCAAATTACAAATCAAAACCTGTTTGTTCCATACTACCCTGGGGCTGCCTAGAAAAGTTAGTTTAGCAGAGTTTTGAGAAAAGGCTTGAAAATCCTGAAACTCAATCTGATGGTAAGAAATATGTTAATCATTTCATGTCAGAAGCTCTAACTATTTCATCTGTGGTTGTCCACTGTAGGGTGGAACAAATACCACACAGTGTTGGAGGTTATCCATTAGATTACCAGATTTCTGTACTGTTAATTTCACCAGCTATTGCACAGAAGCCATGAGATGGCATCTAAGTCATCCATACCTGATGAATTCCTCTCTGATGTATCAGACAAAGGTCCTGGACCCACACAGGTGAAGGCTTGCACCTGTGGGACAGGAGATTGTTACATATGGTAAGTAGCAGCATGAATGATTGCATTCAAGAGCCTGTAGGGTTATAGTGACAAAACCAGAACCAGATCCCTTGTCTGCTTGGCTAGGAACATATACATGTGCTCTGTTTGACACAAGGCTGTGCTGGTCAGTTAAAATGCTACGTTCAGTGTTGGACCACAGCTGTGAAGAGGATTTAAGCAGTGGCTCAGAGAATGACAATTTGTGCTGCATCTATCAGTTAGAGCTCAAAGAACACCAGACAGCCTTGTCTCCTTCACAAAACTGGAGCAATTCTTACTGTTGGTTGATGTTGCAACCAACACAGTGTTCTTCCCTATCAGTACTTGGTCTACTACATGCTCTCATGCTTTTAGCTCATCTTCAGGAACATGGTCTGTGTAGTCTAGTCCTTTTATCACAATGAAAACCTGACTTCTTGACAAGTTTTAATATGGAAATCTCTTTTTACAGATGCTATGTGAATCCTTGCATTTCTCCAGCAGTGGAACTTCTCTTGATTTGTGGCTCTATTTTAATGGCCTGTCACCCTCCACTGCTTCAGCTGAATCTGTGTTTAACTTGCAGGTTTTAGCAGTGATTCTGGGCTTCACCAAGCCTGTATAAAATTTCAGCATTATTTTCCACCTTATTTAGTGAACATTATGACATATTGTAAAGTTAAGACAGGTATTCAAGGGTGAGTTAGTGAATCAGCAGTTCTACAAGCAGAAAACACAAGTTCTTGCCCCAAGCACAATACCATCTCCTAGGCAGACACATCAGGCTGGACTGACTGATAACATCTACCATCTATAGCATAAGATAAGCTCAGTAATTTTTCACACCTGAAACCTTACTGTGAGGCTGGGAGGCACATCCCTGAGAGACAAGACCATCAAGGTGGGTTTAATATTGCTCGTGTTCCACTCCATGAAAGACTCAGCAGTGCCACTCTCACTCAACAGTTGATAGTAAACCCTGACCTGCGTTAATACTCCATTGTCCCTTTCAGGTCTGTCCCACCTGAACTCCACGAGGACTTTCTCACCACTTTCATGTAGTTTATTACACATATATTCTACGGTTTATATGGGCTGTAGGAACTGTATAAAAAAAAAAAAGAAAAGATAAAAACCACAGAACAAAGTACTCCTATTAAAACACAAACTCCTTTGTTTTTTGATTAACTCCTTTGGTTTTGAACCTGAGCTTTGCAACCCCAGTGATGACAGAGACAGATAGCAATTGGCAAGGTGTAAATTGAAGAACAATATCCAACATTTCATGGTAATTACTTTCTGGTTTACATTGGTGTGTAGGTATCTAATTTTAACTTGCTTATAAAAAGAGCTGTAGAAACAGACAGAAATTCACTCCTGCACTCAGGTTAGAACATAGCTATTTGGCCAAGTCTTGCAAGTAACAATGGAGCTGCAAGAATTTTCACAACATAGAGTGTACTTTATCCCCTCTCCTATCCACTTCAAAATCTACTGCAGCTCATAAGTTTTCTCAGAGCTCCAGTCACTCAACACTATTTTTTAGCTGACTTAACTTTGACCTGCATGACAGCAAAAATAAATGCTGAATTATAATTAAAAAAATACATAATATTTATTAAAAATGTAGTAAGTGATTATGATATTACATTCAGCCTTTGATATTAATTGTAATGGATCTCATTTTCTCTTTCTTCCTCGTAGTCATAGGCGTGTGGTGGATGTATTGTCATGTGCTTTCTGTTCCAAATTCTATTACTGCAAATGTGTGCATCTATGTGTGCAACAGATAATTCCAGAGATACTGAGGAACATGTCCTTGCAACTCTGCCTACAACTCTGATTAGGCCTGCAAGTTGCTCATTCCTCTCCACCTGACATAGACCTTGGTCCAAGTACCCATTACAGCTGAGGAATGGTATTTAAAATGCTAATACCTCCTCCAGGGAAGTACTCCCTCAAAGGGATACAGATGTTGTTGGTGCCTTGCCCCAGTATGTGTATGGTGTGACAGAAAAATCAGAGTGTAAATGGTTCCAGGCGATCAGCTCAGCAGGCTGGCACTGTCAGGTTATGGGGGTGGTGGCACCATTCACTCTGCAAAGACTGTAAATGAAAATAAAAGAGAATAAAGTAAAATGAAACATTTTATCCCTCCCAGAAAGGCCTTCAGTTTTTCAAAATTCTTCTCAACCAAGCTGGTCAACTAAAGTAAGACAGATCATCTCCTCCTGTGAGTGATCACTGTTTCACTAACTCCTGTGGCACTGTAGCAATGTGCAGCAATCTGATAGCAATCTGCCCTTTGAATTAAAACTAAAGCTTGCCAAATGTGCTAAAATTAAGTGTGGATGAAGGCTAAACTTCACATTCAGGCAAAGGTTGTCCCACTAGCAGCTCAGAGAGCACTTCTGCCTCTGAATTACTGTGAAAGGCTTGCTCATACATCTTTGAGCACTGGGAGCTTCTCCCTTGGCACTTCACATCCCAGCAGCAGCTAGCCCAGAGCTACTGCTAGGGCCATGTTCCTCCTGTGCTGGACTCAGTGATGGAGAAACAGTACAGCTTGTTTTATATTTACAGTTTAGTTTAGTTGCTTGACTGCTTTGCAAATGCTGAAGAAGAAACAAACTGTATTTCTTTTCAAAAATAGATACATCAGCAAGTATATGCAGTAATACATGTAGATATTAAGGAGGGATTGCTTGAATATCCTCAGTTGTAGAGCTTTTGATCCCACACAGCAAAAGATAATTCCCCATTCCACATTTGTGGAGGGACTCCAAGTCATATGAAAACTAGAAGAATTTCATTTAATCCTGAAGGAAGACTCTGGCACTGAATCTGGAATGACTTTTGGTGTAAAAGAAAAATTTCCTGTCCATAAAGAGAGGAAGAAATAATAATAATAATAATAATTAATAATGAAAGAATGTGAGCAAAAGGTAGACTTTTCAAGCCTGACTTAAAACATTAAAGTACTATGGAAAATCCTGAAATCTGTCATTAGATAG
>JANHGN010000368.1:0-10766 GCA_024605025.1 Megaceryle maxima
TTAATTAATTCCTAATGTTATGCAGCAGTCATAAGTGGAAGTGTAAAAGCATTACTCTATTTCCAAAATTAGCAAGGGTTATACAGATACAAGCTCATTTTATACAGTTATGGCATTTTAATTTTATAAAGATATATATAGTGAGGCACCTGCGTTTCATTTTCACACTATTAGTAGGCACTTCCAGATGAAGAGTTCCTGGCCCTGCCTTGCTTTGCTTGTCTTTCCCTTGCCTTGTCTCTTATTTTGCCTCTTGTGGCTCATACCTTAACTTATGCCTTTTCCTCTGAAGTACTGTTAATTCCTTTATATTTTTCCAGTATTAAATTGTAGTATATGGTAGTAGACCAAGTATGATGTAGTTTCTCAAATAATTAATAAGAAAATACTGAGCTTTCTAAGCCAAGATAGGTCCAGGGCAGACATCTTTGGATAATAATTGACAAATGGGACGCTGCTGAGTTTCTGAACCCAAATAAATGAAAAAAAGTTATTTTTATAGTCATCAATATTAAAATAAAATAAGATTAAGACAACTACTGTTGAAATGCTAATTGCTTTTTTTGATTGGCCTTATTTCATACTCATCTCACCTGTTACCAACTTAAGACTTATTTGGCTTTCACTTTTAAAAGGAGGCTAGGATAAGTTATTAAAAAACCCACCAAGATCCTAGAAGTCTCTAGAAAAGACACCTGTGAAATGCACAACTGGGGAATCAGTGAATAAAGTGAATAAATAATACAAAATCATCAGTGGAGTATGAGTTACATATTGCTGTAACAAGGAACTAAGTGTATCTTTGGTCCAATTCAGTATGGCTATATTACTGTTTGAATGAAAAGTTTTATCAGAGATTTCAATAGAAATTGCATCTTACCTGAATCTAACTTTCCTAGCAAAGGCAGACTCCTTTCCACATGAACATCTTTCTAGTGTTATAAACTGTGAACTATAAGCACTCTGTTATAATCTGTAATGTCTCTGATAATATTAATAAAATAATGTTATTGTGGTTTTGCAAATGATGTTTCAAAAGTAACACAATTTTATTTTGTGGTCTAGGCTTTTAATATCAAGAAGTTAAGGATAGAGATAAGGAGTTAAGTTACCAAGGAGTTAAGGGATATTGCTAGATCATCTACCCTTGCCCTTATGGGTGCTTTTAACTTCTCAGACATCAACTAGGAATATCACACAGAGGACACAAACAGGTCCAGAAAATTTCTGAAGCAGGTTGAAGGTAACTTCTTGGTGCAGGACTAAAGGAGCTGAGTAGGAAAGGTGCCCTTCAGGATTTGTTCTTTTTAAACAGAGAAGGACTCATGGGTGACATGGCAGTTGGTGGCTGTTTTGGTCACAGTCACCATGAAGCAGTTGAACTTCAAATCATTGGTGACAGGGGAAAAACCCTGGATATGGGGAGAACAGTTAGTCAGTTAGTCAGTAAGGTTCCATGGGAATCTGGTTTTGAAGGTACTGGTGTCCATGAATGCTTTTAAAGAGCTATCTCTTAAGAGTGCAGGAGCAGGCAATTCCAAAGTGCCAGAAGTCAAGCAACCAGGGCAAAAGGCTGACTTGGTTGAGCAGGGATCTTCTAGAACTTAGGTGGAAAAGGAAAGCATACAAATGTTCGAAGCAAGGACAGGCAACAGAGGAGGGATACAGGGCAGCTGTTCACCACTGTAGAGAGAAAATTTACATGGCCAAAGCTCAATTAGAGTTCAAGCTGGTCAGCACTGTGAAGGACAACAAAAAGGGCTTTTAAAATACATTAACAAAAAAAAGGAGGATCAGAGATAACATTACTTGATGAGGTCAGTAATCTCACAAATAGGATGTAGAAAAACTGGAGGCATCTAATGGCTGCTTTTCCTGTTTTTAACAGAGATAATGGGTCCTGGGACCTCCAGAGCCCTGTGTTGGAAGACCATGACTGGGGGAATGGCGAACTCTCAGACAACTCTGAACTTTTTTGAGATTTGCCACTTCATCTAGATACAAGTATATCTATGGGCCCTATTGTGATTCATGCCAGTGTACTGCAAAAGCTGTCTGATGTTATTGTGGGACCTCTCTCCAATATTTTTCAATGGTCTTGGAAGTATGTAGAGGTCCTGGTCGCCTGGAAGTTGGCAATTGTTGTCCTAGTTTTCAAGAATGGTAAACTACCAAGAACCTTGGTAATTACAAGCCTGTTAGCCTCACTTCAGTGCCTGGTAAAATTATGAAAATTATACCAGGAGTTATTGAAAAACACTTGAGAGACAAAAGCACAGGCTCATGAAGGGAAAGTTCCACTTAACCAATGTAATTTCCTTTTACGATGTCACTTATCTAGTGAACCAAGGGAAGCCAGTAGATGAAGTGCATTTGGGTTTTAGCAAATATTTTGTTACTGTCTCCCACAGTATCCTTATAGACAAAATGTTGAGCATACAGCTAGATAAGTCCCTAATACTCTGGGTGAACAATTAGCTGATGGGTCAGGCTCAAAGAGTTATAGTAAATGGGGTTACATCAGGCTGGTGACCAGTCCCTCGTGGGATCCTTCAGGGCTAAACTTTAGGACCAATGTACTTTAATGGTTTTGTGTTTTGTTGGTTTTTGTTTTATTTGTTTGTTTGGGTTTATTTTTATAAATTATCTGGATGCAGGAATCAAATGGACATTGAAGAAGTTTGCTGATGATAATAAAATAGTAGGAGCTGTGGACTTCCTTGAGCGTAGGGAGGTCTTCTAGTTCTGGATAGACTAGAGAGCTGGACAGTCACCAAATGTATGCAATTTAACAAGAGCAAATTTTTTTAAGTGTCAGATTCTGCACTTGGGAGGAGGTAATCCTGGTTACAGATACAAATTTGGGGATGAGAGGCTTGAGAGCAGCCACACAGAAAGAAATCTGAGGGATTGGTTTGGTTGCAAGTTGACTACAAGTCAACAGTGTGCCCTGGCAGACAAAAGAGCCAACCATGTCCTGGGGTGCATCAAGCACAGCATAGCTATCCAGTCAAGGGAGGTGACTGTCCCACTCTACACTGCAATGGTGCAGTCCCACCTTGAGTACTGTGTGCAGTTTTGGGCACCTCAGTATAAGAGGGACATCAAACTATTAAACAGTGTCCAGAGGGGGATGATCAAGATGGTGAAAGGTCTTGAGGGCAAGACTTAGGAGGAGCAGCTGAGGCCATTTGGTTTGTTCAGCCTGGAGAAGAGAAGGCTGAGGGGTGCCCTTATTGCAATCTACAAATTCCTCAAGGGGGGCAGCGGACAAGGAGGTGCTAATCTCCTCTGGTGACCAGCAGTAAGACATGAGGAAATGCTATCAAGCAGCATTAGGAGAAGTTCAGTTTGGATACTAGGAAAATGTTCTTCACCAAGAGGGTGGGTGATCACTGCAACAGAGTCCCCAAGGAACTTGTCATTGCACCAAGCCTGTCAGAGTTCAAGGAGTGTTTGGATGATGTTCTTAGTCATATGATTTAGTTTTAGGTAGTCCTGTGAGGAGCAGGGAGTTGGACTTTATCCTTATGGTTCCCTTTCCCCTTGAGGTATTATATAGTTTTATGATTTCAGTCATGCAAGTCATGAAGAATTACCTGACACATTCCTTTAAAGAATCTTTTTTCCTCAAAGTTTTTGAAGTATTGAAGTAAGATTAAAAGAAGAAAATAATGGCTAGCAGTGCAGATATGCTAAAACTTAATTAATCAGAATTGATCATTGCAGCATACAACCTTGACCAAGTAATGTGGTATTGGCCTCCCAGCTGTGCAGCTCTGCCACTTACAGAGAAGTTGGATAGAGTCTAGTAGTTTAGCAGAGTATTGCTCTGCTTAAAATACACATTAAATCTTCATGATTAAAATGAACTTCAGAATATGAGTTCATCAGTTTTTCTTCCTTTTTCTACTGAGAATATAATTCATGGATATGAATGATGGATTCTTTAAGGTCAGTAGCATACTAAAAGAGTATAATAGCTGCATGAAGTCAGAGAATAGCTCTTAAAGAAAAAAAAGGTCCTCTATGTCTAAGGTATCTGTAAATAATAAGACTGAAAAGGTTCTATGTAAATAGTCTTTACTAATCTGTATGCTTATAATCACATGAAAAACATTTAATGAAGGCTATTTTTTTGGGTGCCACAGATTTCAATATTGGTGAAATTTTGGTGGGAAAGCAAAATAGAAAAAAATTTTATTAATTTTACTTGTTATTTATTTCCAAGTACACACATTGTTAATATATAAATCTATAGAATCAACCCAATAAGGCATCAACTCAGAAAACTGTGATCATGTCAAAGAGATTGGTTAAGATTGTGTCTTATTTTGGTGATGTATTTACTGATAAAGAATATGACTTCAGGAAGAACCCAGTAAACTGTCCTTTCTTTGTAATGGTTACTCCTCCTTCACAGTTTTAATGGGTTTATAATTTTTGGTGTATCCTATTTTCCAAATGTGACTTGTCAAATATGTCTTGGTAGAATATCATGATCAAACCTCAAACAATCTAGAAAGTCTGGGAAGTTAAATTCTACTTACTAAGCATATATTAGATTAAATATTGTTCTTCACTGGAAATGCTATCTTCAGTGCCTCTATCTTTAAAATGTTAGAATTTGATCTTTTGTGTATTCCCTCACTCCAATATTTCTTCTTAGTGTCATTTGAAAACTAGACTTACCACAGCAAATGAAGTATAACATCCACAGCATGATGTCAGACACCTGACAGGCTGGAAGGGATCCCAGCAGGCTTTCTGCATCAATTTCATTGGCATCACAAATCAAACATGCTTTCTGCTGTGTATTATTTGTCATATGTTCTTTGTGCTGTTTGAGTATCAGGCTTCTTTAGTAATTATATATGCCTTTGGTGCATTTTAAATAGGACAAGCAATTAAGAATTATATAAATAACTTGTTGTCTCCTAGCTACTTCCAATGTAAACCAAAATAGTAATCCTTATCAGGCTGAATTTCAGGGATGACCAAATGAAGATGAAGAATAATTCATTCTTGAATAGATCTGATCAATGCACAAATCCAGGACTGAGTAGGAAAGAAGGTGGACTGCTTCAGAGGCTGTCTGTCCATAACTTCAGGTCTTATGCTGAGAAACATAAAAGAGAATGTAATACATGCAGAAAACTTGTGTTGATTCCAAAGACAACAGGAGACACAGTGATTCAGGAAATAGTTTGGTAGGTATTTCTTTTCTTGGAGGGATGGCAGTTAATTTTTTTTTGTTGCAGTCACAGCCTTAAGTTTTCTTGTCAGTAGAGGCTGTATGACCTGCTGGGAATTCTGAAGATATATCTTCCTCTGAAGTCATAGCATTGTGAAACATATTGTAAGAAGGAGGAGGAAAGTCTGTAGCTGAAATACTGGACTGAAAATTTATGAAAAAAATATATTTTAATAATAATTTTTGTCTCAAGCTATGTCAATTTCCTTAAACAATGGCAAATTTTATTTCTGTGTCCCTAATTATAAAAAGGGAGCAGAGTCTTGCTATGTATGTTACAAAAATACACTTAATTACTTTAATGTGTTAAATGACATAGGGAAAATGAAAATCTTTGCAAAATTAGATAATTCATATAGTAGGCTTAGGAAACGTAATGCATAACATTTTCCATTAACATTTTTATGTTCTTAGATAAAATATAAGATTTGTTTTTCCTATTCCTTTAGGATTAATTATAAAATTTACCCATATCTTTATTGCTTATAAGCAGTCCCAAGTTCACATCAGTAAAATGTTTTTTTAATTAGTGTTTTAGGCATTAGTTTTGTTATTCATTGCATTTACTTGCCTTTGAAATGTTTGACTGAAAAAGAAACCAAACCAAACCAACAAAACAAACAAACAAACAAAAAATCCAAAACAAAACAAAACAGAAAACCACTCAATTAGTCTCCTGAACATCAAGTTAAAAGTGAGAGATAGATTAGGCCTTGTGAAAATGATTCAGATTAACAAAACCGTTAAATAAAACAGAATGTGAATTAAGTCATTCCTTAAGAACATAAGTGTAGAGTAGTTAACAATATGGACATGTATTTGTGTCATTCTTCTTTTAATTATAGCACCATATATATATGGTTAAATCACATACTTCTTAGAAGAGTTAAGAACAACCTTATAGTTTGGATGTCAGGGATAATCCCAGATACAGACTGTAGGAAGGGGTTTAAAAGAGTTTACTTATGTGCAAAAGAGTTACTATTGTAGATTACAGATTTTTTTAACAAAATTTTCTTGAGGTTTTGAGAAAAAAACAGAAAAATCCAAGATGAACTTTTTTATTACTTGATCACAGGAGCACAGAATATTGGAAGGAACCTCTGGAGGTCATGTGCTCCAATCTCCCACTTAAGCAGGGTCATCTAGAGCAAGTTGCCCAGGATTGTGTACAAACAGCTCTTTAATATCTTACAAGGACGGAGAATTCACACTTACTCTCTGGGAAATATGTGCCTGTGTTCTACCACTGCCACAGTAGAAAACTGTTGCCTGATGTTTTTAAGGTAGACAAATTCCATGATTTACAGTACTTTGTTATTTTTGTATTTTATATACTTGAAAATGTCTGCCACAATTTGGTTTATATCCAAAAGAATTATAGATTTTTCATATTTAAACCTGATAGCATAGGTCAACAATTACCTCTTTAGGAAAGTAAATTTGAAAATGAGATTGAAAAAGTGGTTTGTTTTAGGATAGGTAGCAAGTTAACAGTCTGAATCAAAACAGAAAATATGTGTAGAAATATGTGTAGACCAGAGTGCCTGGAAAGCTTTCTAGATTGACACTTTTAACTTGAGATGGGTAGCTCAGGAGTATTCAACATTAACCTCTGCATGTCTTTATGCCTCAGGCATCTTTTCTTATATTAGCTGTTGTTCTCCCTCACATCCTTACTATCAGAAAGTCCTTAAATCATCATGAGATTGTGATTCCCACTGCTTTGCAAATTCTGATTACCTAGTCAGGATTAATACTAGATTGTGAAATAGTTTCTGCAGAGATGTTGTTTTGCCTCTGAAAAGGGACATAGTTCATAGTTTCCTTAGTGCAATGCTGAACTTAAGGTCTTAGGTAAATTACAAATATCTCATTTTTCTGTACACTCTCTAAACAGCCAATATGTTTAAACTTTTTCCTGGAGTGTATTAGTGTAAGCTTCTGCTGCCTGAGTTAATTTTAAATTATCAAAAATATCAAAGGCTTTAACATTTATATTTTTAGACATAAGGATACTTTTACATAAACTTCCTGTTAGGTATCATAGTTCATCCCCCTTTAAAATTTTCCTGTTTGTTTTCCTGTTTTGGTTTATTTTGTTTTATTTTATTGATTTTTTTTTTGTTGTTTTCTTTCTCCAGAGAATTTTAGATATCATGGCACTATCTTTTCTTTTACTCTGGGTAATCGTCTTTCTTCCTCTGTACCAGACAGCTGAGATAATAATCATTAGTCTACAATACAGAGACCAATGAAACTCTTATTTGATTCAGTAGTACTCAAAGTGAAATACTGAAGTTAACACATTCTTCATGTCTGCTTCCTAAGGACAATTTGGCATGTTCAATGTTGTCATTTTGTCTAACAGAGAACAGTTACCAACAGAGAGAAATCTCCATATCTTTAAAAATTAGAAAGCAATTATAAACATTCCAGTGTCATAGATTTTAAGACAAGTATCATGTAAATAAGCTAAAATTTCAATGTAAAGGAGACTGTGTAAATTATTGGCCTGAAATGTGAAAACACAATAATGTGCAATAATACGCAATAATAATGACAAACATAATAACATTATGTACCAACTGCTTTTTATCCAGCAAGGTAAATTAACTTCTTCTGGCTGCTAAGGCAATTTATGTATATAATAAGAGAAAAACAAGGTGACTGAAATGCCAGTTTTGAAATAATATGTCCATACTGCTCAGAGTTAACAGAAGACATCTGAAATGCAGTCAGATACACAGTGAAGTTCCCCATACAAGAACAGAAACTTTAAATTCATATTAAGATTACTTACTTAGAAATGTCAGAGAAATGCCCCAGAATTTTAGGATTAGGTGAAAATAACCACATTAATATATTATACTTGGATTACTTCTAAAAATGCATTTCAAGTACCCACATCTATATGTTGACTTAAGATAAAATACGAGATACATTAATCTTTACTAATCTTCACAAAATAAATGGTGCAGGAATTCTTACAAGGACAAACTGAAGAAAGGACATTGAGGAAAATTCTAAGTGCTCTGTGTTTGTGAACTCATATTTTCATAAAAAGAATGAAAAGAATAACATAATTAAATTTAGAGTTTTAGCACTAAAATATTACTGATTGTATTAAAACTTCTTCCAGCTATGAATTAAAATATAAAATACATCCACCTTTCCGTAGGTACTTTTTTCCAATACTATGCAAAAATTCTTTTAAGATTACAATTACTTTAAATATCAAACCACATTTGGTTTAAGTACTGTTATAATACTTTACATATACATACATACATAACTAGTGACTGAAGAATTGAAATAAACAGTACTGAAATATTTAATTGCAAGAGTGAAATTCTTCATTTCATGTAGAAATGACAGTGCTTGTGTTCACCACAACATGTCATTATAAATATGAAAAAACATGTTTTCCTGAATTTGAAATATTAGTATTATTAGTATATTAGCAATTCTATTCCAAAATATTGCCAGATTACATATTTAAGTGGTTTTAATGGCTAACAAATGCCATTTCTAGGATTTACCATGACCTGGTTCTAGAAATATTATGACTAAATATGTTTCCCTAAAACTTTCCTGATTTTAACTAAAGAAAAAAAAAAAGTGTGAGAGATGTTTCATTACACAGTGCTCATGTAGTCTCTTAACATGTAATCTATAAGAATTTTGAGAGTTTGTAATAGAAATAATGGGATTTTTATTTTTTATTATTGTAATTTCATTCATGTTGTTA
Source organism: Megaceryle maxima (assembly GCA_024605025.1). Taxonomy (NCBI): domain Eukaryota; kingdom Metazoa; phylum Chordata; class Aves; order Coraciiformes; family Cerylidae; genus Megaceryle; species Megaceryle maxima. The sequence goes on from JANHGN010000368.1 coordinate 9,006, forward strand.
ACAAGGTGGGTTCTTTTGAAGATAACCACCTTATTTCTATATCATTTTTATAAGACCTAATAACAACACAAAGATTTTTTTTTGGTAAAAGCAGTCTATGTAAAAAAAAAAAAAAATATATATTTTTACATTCATGTCTATTCACTTATCTATCCATCCTTTGCCTAAAGGATTTTACAATTCTTCATTCTTTGACTTATCTCAATTTAATCTTGTTGCTTATGGTCTTTGTAACGTGGGAATTCTGCTTCTGTCCAACTCAGTAATGGCGAGTTCAAGTCAAAGGAGCAATCTAAAAAATCTTACTGTGAAACTTAATTAACAAATGAAGTTGTCCATGTTTCGTGTGACATCAGATTTCACATGACAAAACCTAACAAAACCCCACACTTCTATAGAATAAGAAGGCAATGTTATAAGCTATCAAGTTATGTAATCATAAACTATAAAAATATGATTTCGTAAAATTGTTGAATGGTTTGGTTTTGAAAGAACCTTTAGAGATCATCTAGTCCAATCCCATGCCATGGGCAGGGACAACTTTCATTGGATCAGGTTGCCCAAAGCCCCATGCAAACTGACCTTGAAGACTTCCAGGGATGAGGCATCCACAACTTCTACAGTTTATTATAATTAGAAGAACATTTCTTTCAACTAGAAGATAACAGTCTGTGGTTATTTCCATCTCCCCACTTCTGAGCTAAGATAATGCTGTGTGTGTCACTCCTATAAGCTTTGTTAACACAGATATGATTGTGCTCCTCACCTTTTCTTTATAGTTTTTTGAGGGTTGTTTGTTGTGGGATTTGTTGTTGTTGTTTTTTGTTTGTTTGTTTTCCTGAAACACTATATAGGTTAAGTCTGCAACAACTTGGGAGAGAACAAGTTCAGAGGGCGAAATGCTGCCCAAATTTTCTCAATGATCATAGTTAATAAAGCTTCCATATGACCTATCCTAAAATGTACTTGTGTTATTAAGCTCTTGGAGTCCTTAGATCTCTGAAATTTGCTTTCAGATGACTCATTGCTTTTCATTTCAATAATTTAGCACTGGCTGAGATTTGATCCTTCTGCATAACCTGGCTATGGATTTTATTCATCTGATTTATTTTTTTTAACTAATGAAGTTACAAATGCAAATATATAATTACAGCTGTTTTCTGTAGGTTCAAGTGCAGAAATAACCTTTGAAAAAATACAGCTTTTAAAATATAAATTAAATAAGAGGAAAAATTTCCACTAATGAAAAAATAGTTAAAAATCTATCTGATGATATGTAAATACATGAGAGAATTTATTGTCACCCTAGAGATACAGGCATTTGGTCCCTCTAATCCTACTAGTGTTACATATATTAATATAGGTACTAATACCACAGGTCTTATATTTATTTGTAAAAAATATTTTTCATTGTATAGTTTGGTATATTTAATAGCTACAAAATATGAACTAATGAGGTGTGCTTTTTACACATTAACCAGAGATGTGTTGGCATAAGATTTTTTTAACAGAAATTACTTTTTGCATATTCAATATATATACGTTATAATTTTCCTCAAACAACAGTTGTTGGCATCCAAATAAATTAATTCTCCATTTTCATATTAATAATAATTATTAATATATGGAGGACGTAATAGCAACTGTTTTCACCAAAATCACTTCAATCCTCTGTATTTATATTTATCCATATATTGTCAAATAATATATTATTTATGGCCTAATTCTTCCAACAAGCATGAGACTTCATTCTTCTTATCT
>JANHGN010000369.1:0-68998 GCA_024605025.1 Megaceryle maxima
AAAAAAAAAAAGAAAAAAAAAAAAAAAAAAAGAGAAAGAAAAAGAAAAAAAGAAAAAAAAGAAAAAAAAAGGAATGAAGAAAAAAGAAAAAGAGAAAGGAATGAAGAAAAAAGAGAAAGAGAAAGGAATGAAAAAAAAAAGAGAAAGAGAAAAGAATGAAGAAAAAAGAGAAAGAAATTTTTTTATTCCTTTCTCTTTTTTTTTAAATAGAAAGGAATAAAAAAATAGAGAAAGGAATAAAAAAAAAAAAGAGGAATAAAAAAAAGAGAAAGGAGCAAAGAGGAAAAGAAAATTTTGTTCCTGTTTTGTATTGCCCAGTCTTTATTACATTTTACACGGAAACAGAAATAAAGTAATTTTGAAACGTAAAACTGAAATGTTCTCACAACCACTTTTATGTGAATCAAATTTTCATCACATGCAACATGCTTCTGCAAAGTGTTCTGTTTCCCATGAACCAATATTTTCCAGCAGGATAAAGGGTTCCACCAGAAAGTCCCCCATGTGATGTACATAAGTCATTTCTGTCCGAGCCATTCCAGCTTGACCTCCTTTTCCAGATTTGAGAAGCAGGAGTTGGAGAAGCGATCCTTTCTGCCACATCCTTGGAGACTGGCTGCTGATGAGAGATGGTTGCCACTGCTGTGACTCCTCATCACTGTCACCTTCTCGGGGAAAGCTGTAACATTGCAGTGCCACTCCAAATTGCTGCGCTGCGTTAAGGTCTGTTTACGGGCTTCTGCTCAATGTGACTGTGAACTAGTTTTCAATGCCTAAAGGCAAGGACTTAGAATATTCACACTTGAATTCTGCTTTGCCTGACTAGCTGCAGTTGTGGTCCTCTGACAACCCCTAGTCATCTGGCATGCATAAACAAATTCACCAACCACAAAAATTCTCAGCCTCCTCAGTAACTGAGCATTTACCTCTCCCCTCCAGACGTACTGCACCATTTGCATTTTCATCCGCTTTAAAAACCAAGTCACAAAAAAAAAAAAATCAACTTCAAATTTGAAATACACCAGTAGTTTATTTAAAAAAAAATGTTCTAAGACAGCTTGTGAGAGAGACTGTTCATCACTTCCACACTACGTGTTTCTTACGTGCAGAATTTAATGGCAGTTCTTCCTGGTCAGCAGTGTACATGTCACTCGGATGATAAAGCAGTTTGGAGACAATGAATGACAAGCTGACAACATTTTTCTTTTAAATACTTCTGACTATAATCCAGTTAAAACACTAGGTAAATCAAGAACTATGGAAGCTTCTCAAAGACACTGGAGGAAAATCCCTACCAAGGGACCAGAGTCTTTTGCAAGCCAGTCTTAAAGCTAACTTTAACAAACACTGGGAGCTGATGCTAACTGAAGCCAAATGCTTCTCCATTAAAAGCAGCACCATTTCAACAACTGGCCAAGTCTCACCCTTGGCACACATGCACATTCTGCAGAACCACAACCTATTTGTTTATTTAGATGCGCAGAGATAGTTTAATTTGATTGCTCAGAAATTATTGTTACTGCTGATGATAGAATGCTCTCAAACAACGTGGCAAAGCACTTTGGATTCCTGGCACATGATGAAACACCAAAGTTCAGAATGTAGCTTCATTTTTAATTCATTTGGCCCTTGCGTTGATTTATTTTTGATTGACATAACAAACATATGTGGCTGCACATTGAAGGAAGAATTTCTGGGTGAGGAGATGGGCTGGATCACAGCAATTCCTAGTTTCCAGAGAAATTGACTTGTTTATCTGTGTGAAAAGCTTACTTTTAGGTTTTGCAATGTTATCTTTCACCCTTGGATAATTCAAAGAAGTTCTTGCTTGCTTGCTGAAGTCCTCATTCACTTGCAAAGCAGAATTACAGCCCAAAAAATAAAATTATTTCATGGCAATACCTAGCAATCTTGAAGAATAAAAATATATATTAAAAAAGGTGCAAGCAATAACTGAGCTGCAATCTTGCCACTCCTATTCCTTCATTTCCCATTCTGCTATTTAGAGCACTCATTAATTTCTTTCTTCGGGGTTAGCTGTTAACAACATCAGTGAGATAATCCAGCTAACTGCAAGCCACATGAGCAGATACTAGGGAGAAGGAACAAATGATGGAAAGAGGGGAGGTGGAGTAGGAAGGGACTGCAGAAGAATGGCTCTTTTCAGTGACAGCCCACCCAGGCTGGATTAAGCTAGTTTCAGACACTATCCAGTCAGTTCTTTTCCCCTGCATTGTCTAGGCTGGACTGTCCTCAAGAAGCTCCTTCAGCATGCAGGAAGGATGTGCAAAATGAAGTCACTGAGCAGAGAAAGGGGGGCTGTTCAGGTGCCTGGTCCCCAGGCACATTTGATACCATAAGCATAGATATGTTCTATAACTCTTTTTTGAGCCTCAATGTCCACCATGGATAGACACCACACTACGGTAACGAAAACATGGGGCAGAGCTTATCTAGTGTTATCTTTCAGCCACCAACTTTAGGTGGAGGGACCCTGAGAATGAGAGAAGAAATAACAACTGCAGGTACCTATGGAATACTTGCTTAAAAAAAGCCCTTCAGTCTCCTGAGTTGAAGGTAAACTTTGAGATCACAGGGGAAGGTCTTTTTGGCAACAGTGGTAATGGAACAAACCTGGCAAAGACTTTGGACATAATTTCCAAAAAGCCTGATGCTTCACAACTGTGTGATCAAAACAGGTCTATACTGTATGTATGGGTTCAGAAAAACAGCCAGTAACTTCTTGGTAGGAGAAAAAAAAAAAATGAGAACAACTGGCACTAGGTCTGCTTCAGAAAGTCTCCGAGGTGAAGATCTCTGGGATCTCACTGGGAGAATACTTTGGGGAAATACCAAGAGTTACCCCTGCTATAACTTTTCCTAGACATTTTGGCAGCTCTTGTCACTGTCAGAAACAGGATCCTAAGCTAGAGGAACTTTTGGTTTGACCACCTAGCAGATCTGTTCTTACATCCATAGTTAATTATTTAATTCCAGGTGACCTCCGGGCTGTGGGTCTCTCACTCCCAATTTGCAACTGAGACATAAAGCAGCTCAATTAATTCCCAAAGATATTTCAAGCATGTGGAATACAACCAAACATTTCTCCCTGAATGCAGCAGTTTCCCCAGTTAGCTCCTTTCATTTCTGTTTCTTATTTCACTATATGGGGGGATGTTGCCCTTCAGTCATATACCACGTCATATCCCATGACATCAAAACACATTTTGATGCAGTGCTTTGCAGATGTTCTTCATTACTCTGAATCCCAGGAGGGTTTAACACAACAAAAGCTCCCCCTTCCTTTGGAGATCGTGGAGCCTGAGATCTCGAGCCTTTTGAAAACTTGATGGAGATGATGCCACAGTCTGTGGTAGAGTGAAGGTCCTTAATCTTCAGACCTATGTGGCTTCACAGCAGACATACACTTAAGCCAAATCAACACCAACTGTACATAAACTATCTACCAGTAAGGAAGACAAACAAGGAGAAAAACCAGAGAAATTAGGATCTCGTAGGGACTGCATATTTTATGTTTCTCTTGCTACTCAGTGACAGGAAGCAGAACACAGCACAGGGAGAGGATTGCAGAATGGTAGGGGTTGGAAGGGACTTCTGGAGAAGACTTAGTCCAAAGCCCTGCCAAAAGCAGGTTCACCTAGAGCAGGATCCATGGCACGTGATGTATGGAAATGCATCAGATGTCAATATCAGTAAGACTACACACATTTTTACCTCACTCATGTTAATTTTGCTAAAATGTTCCTGTACAAGTGTTCCAAGAGCACCTGTAGCCTTGAACAGAAAGCTCTCCAAAGGAACAAACTCTCTTCAGAGTCAGTTGATAGCATTCCAGCAGCAGAGCAGTCCCTATGAGGCCTACAGGGTGAGGAAACAAACTGTGGTATGAAACACCTCCCAGGTCCTAAAGGGGAAGCTGGGGCAGAGGGTCATTTGCAGCATAGTGCCTGATGTGAACTGTTAGCTGGGACAGCCAGCACACCTCCAGGCAGACCAGCCCAGAAGTAACCACAGTAACCACATCAACAAGAGCTAGCCAAAAGCAGGCTGACTCTGTGAAACAGGTACTCCTGAACTTTTACATGTTCCATTCTTCCACGGGAATTTAAAAATTTTGCAGCATTGAGGGAACATCTCACAGCACTGAATGACATGTAACTGAACGGTCATACACGACAACATAGGAATAAATCTTCATTCAGGCCACAGGACCAATGCAGAAAACTGAACTACAAGCACACAGAACTGATCTTACAAATGCAGAAGACAACTGGAGTGTAGTGAAGTGCCAAGCAGCACAGAGCTCTGCTCCACTGAGCTCTCTGGAAAAAAAAAACAAAACCACCAACTAGCCGCAAACCAAAAAACTCATATGCAAGCATGAAGAACAGCAGAGTGGAAATTATTATTGATGTGATAGTAAAAAAATCTCTAGTAATAAAGAATACACACATCTACCAGTAAATATGCTCATGGACTATCATGCAAAGCAAGAATGACAAAATAACAGAGAAATTCCTCAGCCACAAGACTTACCCCAGTAAGTCACATGGGCAAAAGAAACCAAGCAAGCAGGTCAAGAGGAAAAGGACAAACACTTCAACACCTTCCTTTTAAATCAATAATAATAACAACAAAAAAGACACTCGAGTAGAGCTTGCTGAAAAAACCAAGACAGATTCATAAGAAAACCCAAGGGATTGGGAGGATGATGAGATTACGTTAATCTTTGAAAGACTGCTAACAAATATTTGTTTTGTGCAAAGGCAGTCAGGACAACTTGTATTTGTTCTCACCAGCTGAACAGCCACAACATACAGTTCTTGATCTTAATGATAGCTAAATGATAGGGAGAAGGACAAGAAAAGAAAGACAAATTACTGTTACTTTTGCTCAAAAAGCTATTAAACAACTAACATATATGAGCAGCTGTTCAGAAGCAAATTTGTATGGTACCTGACGCAGTTGACATTTCTAAAGAACATGGCTGGAAAGTTAAATTGTACCTTTAGTTGGCTGGGCAATTCTTTAGAAATATGAACTACATGAAATACAGGTGTCAGGCTCAAGTCAAATTTCTACTAATGCTAGATAAAAGTTTTTATAAAATAACATTTCCCCCTGAAAGTACAAAGAATCCTGGACAATTCATGTTGGGAATAGCACTTACTGCACTAAGAACTTAAGTTAACTTTGCATTTGGTTCTGTTAGGTGGACCAGATAGATACACATTATGGAATTACGAAGAGAACAAAGAAAGGCCACTTTATGCCTTGTTTAATAAAGCAAACTTCCAAATTTACTTCCCCCAGTTATTTTTTTCAAAGACATTATTTCATCCCAGCATCATTTAACTTCTCATTGTCTAATGTGGGTTCCAGAACTGCAGTTGCTAGACACCCTCTTGGGACAGCACTTACTATCTGCAGGGGAAGAACAGCCAAGCCTACATTTTCTCGTTCAGGCCACAGAGTTTTACTTTCATTCTCAAGTGTAAAAAGCAAAAAAAAAAAAAGGCAAATTAAATCAAAAGAAAAACATTCTTTTGCTTGGCATCCCATTATTATTCTTCCTCCTTCCTCATGTAAAATATTGCAGGTGCAGGCATAAGAAACTCAGCAAGCAGGTAGGTAGGAAGTAGACCCTTGTAATCCAAACTCAACACTGAAATCCAGGTGGAGATCCCAATGTTTTCACAGCCTGTACAAAAAACATCTGGTTGCCATTCTGATCTATACATGATGTTATTCTTCCTGGGCTGGTAATTTCTGAAGCCATTCAAAAAGATTTTTCTCAAAAACACACCAAGTCTTGCAGGCATGTGGCTTCTTGCCACATCTATATTAATTTTAAAAAGGCTGCTGAATTTGGCTGAGCTTTACACATCATACATTCTTTATAAGAACATATGTAAGCTACTTTAAGTGGCTGCATGCCATTGTTGTTTCTCATAAGAAAACAAAAACAATACAAAGCATTCTTGTTTGAAAAAGACAAGTTTACATTTGATTTTTTTTCCTTCCCAATGCTGTAACAAGTTCAGACAGTTGGCTAGAAGGAAAAAAAGACAAACTAATTTGGCCACTTGCCGTGTCTAATTTATAGTCTTAGCTCTTAAGTATTAAAGCAAACTATCAAAAACTAAGGAAACAGGGTAGGACTAGCAAAGCTTGGAATTTCTTTTTTTAGAAGAATTTTGCCTGGTAAAAGGGAACCCTGTGAAGAGCTACCCTTGTTTTCTTCAGCCACAGAGATACATTTTTGTGCAATTCTCATGGCATTCAAGCCGCTAAAATCCTTTCTTCTCATCACCTTAAGTAGTCACTGAAAGTGGAAGCAGGGAGTGATTGTTTCTGTCCTCTTCTGCAAGCTTTTCAGCCTTCCTGAAAATGTGATGTTATGTGTGAAACCCTGTTCTCATCTCCAGGGCTTCACCTCCCTCCCCTCATGCGAGTGTTCACTTGCCTCAGCAAACTGAAGAGTTGTTGCCCTATGAAGGTCACCTCCCCCTGAGAGGAGGGAGCAGTTTGGAAGGAAACATCAATGGTTTGGGTTTATTATCAGTTTATTACTCAAATTCAATTGTAATCCAATCCCAAATCTTAATCTCCGGCTAATAAATACCAAATATCTTGTATCAGATTACAAATGCTAGTGAATAATATCCTTCTGCATCTTAGGCAAAGAACTGATTTGATGATAACTGCAAGGAAAAGAAAAACAATAGAAAAAACAATAGAAAATGTATAGAAAGTAGAGTTTCAGAGGCTACAGAGGACTCAGCACAAGTTTGCTTCAAATAGTTAGTGACTCTCCTATAGACAGGAAAATTGTCTGAGTGTAACTCAGAAAAGCACTATTTTTCCTTCTGCATCATGCAATCCCCATATAACCAGCAGATGTTGACAGGAAAAAGGGCTGAGTTTTTGGTATTTGGGTTTTGTGTGGTGTGTTTTTTGGGTTTTTTTTGTTTGTTTGTTTGGGTTTTTTTGAGTTTGGTTTTTTTTTTCCCCCTTTTTTTGGGTTGTTTGCTTTGTTTTGTCTCTTTCAACTGTCCAGATGCCCTCTTTGCCCAAACAGGAAATTTCACAGGGAAGTTGCAGCAGGGCACACAGACAAAAAGCCTGCAAATGGTCTAAAAGCCCTTGCACATGTTACTCTCCAACCATCAGCGTGACTGATCAGAGACTTGCTGTTACGGGGACCGCACAGCTCTCAGTCTCCCTTTTACATCTTGTGAAGCAAAAAGCAAACATCTCTGGAATTGTGGCGAAGAGCCTGACATCCATCTCCGTTAGGACTAAACCACAGCAAGCATCCAACCAACACCGTGTAGCATAGGCAAGCTTTGGTGTTCTCTCCTTTCAGGTCTCTGCCTGACAGGGTTAGCTGGATCACAGCAGTGGAATTACCAATCACCTTGCAAAAAACACACATCCTTAGCGAGTGCCTATCCCAACAGAGCGACTGATGAATGCAATTTTGATCCAAAGCTGTCAAAATAAAGTGAGCACAAAGATTACTTCCACTCTACGGAGTGAGTCAGCCAAAAGGGAGAGACCCCCCCCCCCCCATGCTGTATAAAAACCAGAAAGGAGGTGCTCTTTTCTGGGGTAGTGATTCATCCCAGGGACCCAGAGGCTGCCAAACCACAATGGTTACTTACAGAAAGGGGTGAGGGGAGCAAACAGAAAGGAATTTAAAAAAAACAAAACAAAACAACAACAAAAAAAAAACATTAAAGCCAAAACAAAGGGGTTTGTGATAATAGGAATGTTGATACAATATAAAAGTAAACAACGGCAAAACAAAAGCATAAAATTCTGTAACATGAAACGTTTAACAAGGGGAACAGTCTGCACTTCTGGAAATGTTTCCTTAAGTCTCAAATGGAAGGAGGACTTCAAACTGATATCTTCTGAAATTGCTCCCCTTTGCTTAAGCAATGAACTTCTGGTCTGCATGTCTATGGGATACCCAAACTGACGTGACAACTCTCCCAGCAACTAGGTGTCTTCAATCCTTCACATTCATCTTCAGGCCCATTTGATAACTCGTTTAGGTTTGTAGTTTGGGAGGTTCTTTACTTCTGTTGCCAAAGTCAGAAACAGTCCTGGAAACAATTTGGTTTGGATCTATTACTGGGCAAAATAGAGGGAAAACAAAACCCAGGAAGAGCCTCAGATTAGTGAGACACTCATAGTAAGAACCTAAAAAGACAAAAGCTGAAAGTGGCATGCATTTGCTGTGCTGACACTTCACATTTCCAGACTGGAAGCAATTAGAAGGTTATCTAGTTTCATTACTAAAATTTCACCCATTCCAATTAACATTTTCCAAATCAAACACCAATTTTATTTTGGGGATGTGATACAGCATGGCCATTCTAAGAACAAAACTATCAAAAATAAATTCTCCCCTAGATGAAAAAATATCCCTAAAAATATTATCACAGCTATTTTAATGATCATTTTATCATCCTTGTGCTTTGGAACCAGGATTGGGAGTTGGAAGTGAAATTTAGTCTGGGAAGTGTATTCTTAAATTAAGGCACGTTCAGCATCTTTCAGAAATTTTAGCAAATGCTCTCAGGGTAAATGGAGCAGTAGTTTGTCCTAAAGACTTCTGACTTGCCCAAATTCTTCTAGATTTTCATCATGGTGACAAAAGGCATATCTCAGAAATGGCTCATCTTCTGCCAAAACTAAATCATCTTGAAGACACTCGGTAGAATTTTTTAAACATACTTTAGAATAGAGCAAGGTATTTTCCCATAGCCTTTTTCTCATAAAATGCTAACAAATTCTGACTCATTTTCTGAAAGAAAGAAGAATAATCAAAGAAAGGAATTCAGCCAGAGGCAGATGTTTAGCATGGAATATTTCAGCCTAGGAGTTTAAGTCTAAGTGGTGAGCAGCCAAACACAAGGTTTTGTAAGGACACATCTGAAGCCAGGACAAAATGAATATTAGCACATTAACAATGCTGCACGTCCATTACTATAGAGAACACACAAAAAAATAATTTATAGACTTATTCAATATAAATTTCTGTTCCATATTTCAGAAGAGGAGGAAGTCCTTATACCGCATAATAAAGTAACCTCCTATCCATTAGTAACTCACGTGAAGGACAAACAACAAGCAGAAGGCTGGATTGGTTTTAAATCAGCATGCCCATATAATTTTCAACATAGCAGTTCTGAAAAGAGTTGGCTAAAGATACTTCTGGTTCCCTGATGTTACTTTCTAACGCGTCTTCAAATACTGGGGAAAAGCCAGGAGACTGAAAAGATGATGATACTGTGCTAGTATGCAGGAAGGGCAAACAAAATGACCTACAATAACTGGAGACCAGCTAGCTTGACATCAGATCTAGGCAAAGTGACTGGAAAAATAAGTAAGGGATTAAGGTCAGAAATATAACGTGCCATTCCACATGGGTGGCATTTTGAACACGTAGCATGCAAGTGGCCACAGGATGTAAGGCCTCTAAAGCTCCAGTGAGAAAGTGTGAGACCAGCTTTAGCCAACAATTTGGGTGTGACTTCAAATCATACAACCTTCTCATGAAAAAGTAACCACTTTCACTACCAGTAATGTAACCTTTGAGTAGAATGCAAAAAAAACCCAAACTACTTCAGAGAACTAGCCCTGTGAATTACAGTCACAGCTTTTTGCCACTGGAGAATCATAACTGAGTAAGAGCAGTTCCAGCAGGATTTGGAAGTAATCACTTATGCTATTAAATGGTTTCATCAATGACATAAAAACAAGTTTTAAAAAAATAATGTAAGAAACTATGTGGATACCACAAATTCAAGTAAATTTATGACTAGAAGAGGACTGGCTTGACATGCACAATGACCTGAGCTGCATGGTTAGTGTATGAGTGAAGCAGACCTGGATACAGCACAAATACTTTCCTGTGTTTAGGTAGAAAAACCACAAACAATAGCTGGAGAGTGTTGAAACAATCTCAGAAAACAGCGCTACAGAAGTTAGGAAATCCTACTGGACAATCAGTTCAACGTGAAGTCCCAGCATCACACTGTGACCAAAGCCAAACCAGACTCAAACACTTATTCCAGGCCTTGAATGTACAGGAGGCCGAGCCGTGAACTGGACCTCGGCAATGGTTTTGATGGGACTAAAACTGGAAGAACATGTACCGAGTAGCTGTCCTTGTTTTTAAGACCATGCTGAAAAGTTTGAAAGGGTGCAGCAAAAAGCCATGCAAATCACTTCAAGACTGGTAAAAATGCTTTAGAGAGCCTTAAAGAGCTCAGTCTGTTTAGTTTATGAAAATTGTGAAGCAGCATGATTTTGCTGTGCAAGTGCCAGAGAGGGAAAATGCCACATACTAAAGAGCTCTTTAATCTAATGGAGAAAGGCTTTACAAGAAACAAAAGAGGAGAACTGAAGCCAGACAAACTCAGATTTGGAAGAAAACCCACTTTTAAAAATTTAAGAGTGGAATTAAGGACAAACTCCCAAGCCAAGTGATAGATTCTCTCATCCGCATGTTTTCAAATTAAGACCAGAGGACTTTCTGAAAAAATAAATGGCATATGTGCTCAGAAACAAGTAGTAGGCTTAATACAGAATAAAAGCTTGAAATTTTGTAGCCTACAGGTTGATAACGCATACATAGCTGATGGTTGTGTTCTATTTGTCCACATCTGCTATCCTTCCCAGTCTCAGCACTTACCAAAGGACAGCTGACTTCAACGAAAAATGAACAAGGAGAGAGGAAAGGGGGTTACAAAGAAACAACAAGAACAAAAACCCATCCACACACCCATAAATTACACCTTGAACTGTCCTACAACTCGTTGGAAACATCTTTTCCCCAGGTGATGCTGGAAATTCAAGGAGTTGTGACGACTAGGTGCAGGCTCTTAAAAAGAAGTTCTTTACCCCTTACATTCAAACACTTTGATGACTGAAACATCATAAACCACCATATTTATCTGAAATGCGATATTAACTCAGATATCAATAAGAGAGCATTAAAACCAATTCAGGCAAAACCCCACAAAGAATAGAAACTTCAGCTGCACCACTACATGGGTCACATATACACATATATAAGTATATACTTCCAGATACATATCACACTTCTTACCTGAGGGGATCTTAGCATCTGCAATACACTGATGCCTCCAAAAGCTAATGGCAGATCTTTCTCTGTTCTGCAGGCGACATAACCTCTCAGCCAGCCCACCCCTGCAGGGAGGAAAGGAATGCTCAGTTTTGCCAGGAATCAGTATTCAGTTTAGCAAGTGACAAGCTATAGGACAGATGTAATATGTATGCTTTGGCCCTTAGAGACAACAACATACTGTAAAATTACATTCTGCAGATCAGTTGTCCTAATTTTGATTTTGCAATGGATATACTCCCAATAAAACACACCCTTAGGGTCAATACACACAATAAAACATTTTCTGAATGCCCAAAATCTTCACATTTTCAGTCCTGTCTGCAACACAAGGATTGTAATGAAACGTTCCCAACTTTTTTTTTTTTTTTTTGCACTTACACATGTATCCTGATAGATACCACAGACAGCTGCGAATTCAAAACAAACCAGTGTAACCACCAGTTACAACAGGTTGGGGTTTCCTCCCCCCCCTCAGATTTGTTTGTCTGTTGGCAAGGAGTGATCACAAAAATATTCTTTTACCCATACTTGACCCTATGATTCATTTCACAAGCTGGGTCAAGTGTGCAGTTTCAGTGGTCTGAACACTCTCCAAGATGAAATTAATTTCACATTCCCAAGGTGAGGAGCAGAGGAGTGGCATCTAGCACAAATATATTTAAGGTAACACCAAAGCAATTCCTGTTCCTGGGATCCAGAATGCCAGAAGACAATTTCTCACTTTAAGAACAAAAAGGCAAGTGCCTTGGAAGCTGTCTTTTGGGCTACTACAAAGGGCTTTGAACTACTATGGGAGTATTTGAGCATTTTTCATTGTCTTCAAAGAAGATATTTGCATAAAACCTACTTCATTCTTTCTTTATAGTGCAAGTTTTTCCACAACAAGTACTGTCCAGTATATCAATAAAGATTTCTACTGACATGAAATGTGTCCTTGGGTTGAACTGATGTAGGAATCAACAGAGATAACATATAACCACCTTAAGATTAGTTGTGCACAAGTAGAATTTTTTTTTTTTTTTTTTTAAAAAGAAAGCCAAATGGCTTGGTAAAGCTCACATTGCAAATGTGAAAGTGGGAGGACTGACACCTGTGGAAGCCAAGAAGGAGCTAAAAAGACTAAGCAGGCTTCAGGTGTAGTGTAAAAATCTCTCTTTGGTAAGCAATTTCACCTGCAGACAAGTCAACAGCTGATATGAAAAGCAGTCAGCAGTTGCAGCTGAATTCCTATCAAACAGCTATATACTTTGCAAAATCATAACCATCACAAGAATTCTTAGGTGGCATGGCTACACATCTTAGCAGTACAGGTCACAGAATGAGCACTCTGAAATACAAGAGCCACATTTGACCCAGAATAAGCCATAAAAGTTTTGCAGTTTACATCATTGCATGTCTTCTACAGCTGGTGGGGTTCGGGCAGGGAAGAGAGAAACTCAGACCCTTTCAGAGGAGAGAAAAATCCCCAAACCCACAAAGTGAAGAACCCACACATAACAAGCTGTAAAACTTGATATATTAAGGAGGCAACCAAATCAAAATATTTAGGAAATCTTGGGCTCCAGTGGACTTCCAACTTAACAACCTTGTGTAATCTCGCTTTCAACATGGACTTTAAGACACAGCAGCTACTAATACAGAGAAGTGCAGTGGAACCTTCGGTACCAAGAGCAGCACAGTGAAGCACAGAACTTCAAACAGGATCATCTACTCTGCTCAGCTACGCTTCCCCCAACATATGAGCACTGAAGCATTACCACACCACAACACCTGTGGGCAAGACAGTTTGACCAAGTCCAGGAAACTCCCTGCCCAGTTTTCCCTTCTTGCCAGGGAACTATTCTCAGATGCAGTTGTAATGGAGCTTGGCTGCATGGTCTACGTGAGCCATGCTGGAACGGGTAGATGCCAGCTCAGCTAAGCTTAGAAAATACACGAGTTAAATGCATTTAGGGTTTGCTTGTTTAAGTCTTGCATGCGTGCGTCTGTGACTGAACTGTGTGGTCAGACTACAGCAATACACAGTACAGCTAGTAGCTCAAAAACTCGTTTTGCTGAAAGAAAACTGTTCAACAGTAGGGTTCTAAACCCCTGCTTCATTCCCTCCACAGACAACAGTCAAAGAAGTGTACATTCTTTGTTCAAATAATGCTAGAAAGCCTTAAGGTACCTGCAACTACTACTGGCATACAGTCTGACTACCCCTCTTTCCCTGAACAGGGCCATGGTTGTGTCCAGTCAATCAGTTCCTACTCTTCTGTGAGCCCACGATGGCTTCACCTACGGCAGGAACGCCTGTAGCATGAAGGAAAACACGTTCCTGGTTTCATGGCTATTGCACGTGACAGTAACACACCATTCCATTTCAGGCCAGATACTCCTACCAGGGAGGGTCTCACTGACTCACCTTCACCACCAATTTGCTAACCATGTCTGTATTCTAATAATAGTTATCACAAAGGCCTGTGGAAAGTAAAACTGGGCTTTTCCTCAGCAGCCCTTTGTGCTAGTAAAATTCACTGATGTCTATTAATCATCATCCTTCCATTCACAATGCAAATGCAGTTAAAAAATAGTTTAAACAAGAAACATCCTAAAGAATTTTGCATCTGCTTGATTGCAATACATAAAATATAACCAAGAATGCATTTATGGGAGAGTCTCAGCTGGTCATTATAAAAAAAAAGTATTATTTTTGTTTTAATAATGTCTGTTGCATACATTGTGAAATTGGAAAATACCCTTTAAGGACACGCCATGCACAAAAGGATTTTCTGTGGAAAGAGAGACTTGGTAGTTTATGGTTTGCTTCTTTCAAAAGGTAGAAACAAAGAAATTTAAACACCATCCCAAACTCAGAAGGAACAACTCCCTTTTTAGCTCAGGCATATAACCCAAAGAAAAATGTCCTTTCTGTTATATATTCTAATGGATTTGATGAGAACAACATTTGAAAACCACTCTTCTCATACAGTACTGGAGACCCCACTGTTGGAAACGCTCACGTAGCTGCTGGGAGATACCATGACCTGTACAATCTGAGTCGCTCCTGGCCGTGTGGACGAGAGATAAGACAGTTACACAGAGCTCACACAAAGCAGGGCAGGGCATTAAGCAGGTGCTGGCTTCAGTGTAAGAACCAACTCCATGTTTTGGAAAAAAGCTAAATGGTTAAAGTTACTATTTTTTTATTCCCAATTGCACATTTGTGGATTGTTAAATGCCTAATGAGCTTTTCTATTCAGTCTTTGGTAGTTAACTGGGTTTACTGGGACAAACACATCTTTTGGCTTAGATTCTATTATACGGAAGTAACGTTTTGCTTATTTTGGTAATTCAAGGTAGAGATGAATAATACTCACTTTTCACTGTCCACACATTTTCCTCTGAAAAATCCCCCTAGCTTTCCTAGCTTTTCAGAAACTGTCTTTATTTTGCCAGATACAAGACTTTTGTTGGCATCAAGGGTGGAGACTGGATTCTACAGTACCAGGACTTAGTTAATCTGCATTTTGTATTTATGTAAGCATCTAGCTGCTTCAACAAGTTTAGAAAAAGATATTCAGTTCCCTCTTCTGCACAGATCTAGCCCTTACGGTGCATTTAATCGCCCTCCGTGACAAACCCAACATCTGGTCCGTGTATACATATATATCTATAAAGTTGGCAAATATACACTGATTAGTAATGTATGATTTCTGTAATCAAGGGAACTGACAAACAGTATTTAAATAACAAAAACTGTAATTTGAGATGCATACTTTACTGACTAGCACTTCAAACTTGCCCCTAAAACATTTTAATATGAGCAAATTGAACACATTTGGCAAATTGTTAATGCAAAGGCTGTTCAGTGAAGCCAAACTGCTCAGATACAATCTCCACTGCCCACAACCTTTTTATTTTTAATCACAAAGCTTTCAGTACAACTATTTTGTTCCTTTAAATCCCTGAAGGCAGGCAGATTTAACAAGCAGAAATCCATGTCCTATTTCCGTACTAAATGTGAGCTTGCTGAAACACTCTAAAACAACATACTGCCATTACTGTCCACGCCCAGTAACATCCACATGAAAGACAGCTTTGATGACCACTGAAAGCTCAGCATCTAGTACAAAGGCTCAGTTTCTGGTGGCTGCTCTCTTCCACAAACTTCAACAGCAAGACTGAAGAGATTTGTGCCGCCATGTGACAAGTATCACCAAAAGGTAACACTGAGCCTGACCTGTGACTCTCAGGCTACCAGTCCCTAGCTTCTGACTCCACTGAGGCTAATAGAAATAAGAAAAAAGAAAGAGCATTAGTGTGTAATGTGTTTTGAGAAGTAATTTCTAATCTTTCTGAAGCGTTGGAGATCTCTCTGTGTTTATTTGTTAAGGTTTTAATTCAGCGGGGCACTTACCAAAATAACCCCACATTTATCCAAGTTTATTCCTTTCCAGACTTCATTTGAATTGAAGAACAGTGAACATTTAAGCATCTCGTTATTGAGTTGTCTCCTCATGTACACTATACTCAGGACTCCATGTATTTCAAAACACTATAGGTTACACAAATATATAACTCCATCTCAGGACTGGACAGTTTCCCTACTTCTCTCTCCAAAACACGGACAGAACTCCTCTTGTATTTACAAGTTAACTGGTGAAGTAACTGACTTCTGCAACACTCTGCTGTCCATTTCCACTCCATGGGGTGCTTATTAAAGAAAAAAGGACCCCTAAGCACACTGGCATTTAATTTGTCAACACTGCAAACCCATCAGCTATTATCAGCTGGTTTACAACTTGCAAAATAATAGGCAGCACTGAACGCTGACAGTCGCTACCAAGTGGCTACAGTCCTTTAGTGTACCCAACTGCATGGCTACGTATGAAACACTTGATTGAAGAATGGTGGCCACACAAGAACGAGTCTCCTCTACAGAGGCTCACCTCTTCTCCAGCTGACACAAAACCAAAAAGCTAAAGCAGCTGTTCTTCACAACTAAAAGCTCTTGCAACATGACAGATTCAGAAGCAGAGTTAACATTATGTAACTTAAGATACCTACTTCCTGCACTGAAATCCAGACTTTTTTTTCCTGATGGAAATAGAGTTTTACTAGAAAAAAAGAAAACTATCCATAAAACCTCTACGAAAGGTCTACTACTTTACTTTACAAGCTAAGTATGCGCATTTGAGTTTTCTTCTTTGTAAATACTGAACGAAGCCAGTTATTGGTTTAACCTATGTAAGAAACTTTGAGACTTTCTTCATTTCTCCTTTCCTTTCCAAGGGAACTTGGAGAGAGACTAGGAACCAGTGCAGTTTAGACATTTCACCCTGTAGCTTTAACATAAATTCCAAACCTAAAAAGAAGAGCTTCCTGAAAATTTCCATACATATTCTTTCCCCTTAGGTTTGCAATCACTTACATAATTTTCCCATGGAGTATTGACTTAAGCTGAGAAACTGAAACTTTGTTGTGGAATAAAAGGGCAGGAACATCTAAATCCAACACCTCTTGACCCGATCACACAGGCAATTCACCTCAGTATCAAGTACCATTAGTAGCACTTCCTTATTAATTCTCTCTAAGAGCTCAGGGCTGCGGTACAATGACATTTATCTCTCAGCGTATGTGGGAAAATTACACTACTCCCTCTCCAGCCATCACCAATTTTGTTTAAATAAAGGAAGGCAGCTACACAAGCTGGCACATAAAACCAATGTTTAAGGTGAGGATGTCCAGCAGCAGTGGTATTGAAGGCTGTGAATGAAAGAGATGATACTTTGCTACTAGCATGACAGACTGGCACCTCCTACAGCACTGCCCTTGAGGTTGCTTCAGAACCTCCCCAGCACCACCACCACCACTCCATACAGACTACAGGATCTCCCCTGTGGACCATGGTAGGAACAGGACACCCTTTACTTAGAACAGCTTTGAAAACATTACAGGGGATACATGAAGACATCCTAGAACTTAGCAAAAGGACTCAGACCAGATCAGTCAGTGGGCACTGGGGGGGGAGGAATTCTTTTTGCCACCCCTTTCCTGTCTGCAGATGTGAATCATGTTCCAAAACCCACTAAACTCCTAAGAGTGGAGCCTCATGCCCCTTCAAACTTCATCCATTGCACACAACACTATATTGTGCATGATCTTTTGGGGACATAAATGGGTTTCTCATTTTATTTCCACTCAAAGGTGTTGAATTCACACTCAAATTTCTAACACTAGGATCAGCAGAATTTAATTGTCCATAATGGGCTTACTTCTGGAGATTTCTGTTGGTTTGGTTACATCTTGATTTTTGTGGTGTGTGACAATTACATCTGCAACAGGATCAAACAAACAATGCTCCTTCCTTCCACCCGGGCAACTACCCATTTCCTTTGTAGCACCAGGACGATTCCAGGAGGAGAGAACAGTAAAAAGTAACTTATTTGAATTTTTCCATAGACTGTTACAGGTCTGTCTTTTTTTTTTTTTTTTTTTTAATATTGTTGGCAGAGGAGATGTTAGGAAGTTTTCTTTGAGACTGCATAATAAAATGTAGCCACTGAGGTAACAGGCACATTGCTCCCATCGGGTAATGCAAATGTAAATGCAGATTGCAGTGTGACTAAATCTGGAAGAGACCTGTTATACCTCATGCAATATTTTTTTCAGAAAATAAGCTAATATTTTTATCTCTACCTTTGAAGCTAGCTTTAGACAAACAGCAATGAGAGATAAAAATATAAATAATTTCTGTTTTCTTAGAAGTGGAAATAAAACCATAGGAGGCCTATTATACCTACAACAGGACTCTTCCATGAAGTAAGTGTATTTAATACAGTGGGGATTTGGAGCAGAACCTCTTGCACAGGAATTCACATAGGAAGATGGCAGCTCTGCCACCTGTACCATCTCCACTCAACCCATGCTTCCCTAGGAATCAGCCTGCAAAAAGAGCTTGGCTAAGTAGAGTATCTCAGCTCTTTTCCACCTACTGCAGTTCTGAATGGTCCAAGTGGGAGCTTTGCCTGATCCCCTGCTCTTATATCCACTGTTAGCAGACCAATGAAAATATCCTCTATCAACAGTAAAAGGAAGGATAAGAAAGAGGCACGTGGAATTAATGCCCTGAACAGGAAGAGTGAAAAAGATGACAAGTACCTGGACAAGCAAAAAGACTAGATAAACTCATAACTAAGGAATTTCCTGTCTGCTTCCCTGTTCCTGAAGGAACTCAAGGAGGAACCACAGGAGGGAAGAGTGAAAAACCCTGCAAGCTCTGCTCCACTGGCCACTCTGGACAGACGACATTCTGTATCATTGTGGTTGATTTGGTTTGTCTGTTTTAAAGCTACTTATTAATATTTGTTGTGCATAAACACTTGTTTCAGAGAATTTTTGCTGTAAAATACATTTTTGCACTGATTGCTGATAGTAGAGGTCATCAAATGAAGGTGCTAAGTGCAGATTCAAGTCATGTTTAAGCTACACAACTCCTAACCCTGAGATGTTACTGCAGCAGCCAGAAGGCCTTATGGCTTCAGAAAATTACTGGGCAAAGTCATGAAAAGACAAACCCACTGAGGGTAACAAACAGCTCCTGAGCAGTAAACTGATGAAAGCAGGAGATGCATCTGTGCAAAATACCCCTATATTCTTGTCTTATTACCTTCACACATACTTGCTTTTGGCCACTAACAAGCATTTTTGGGGGTTACAGCTTTGGTCTGATCTAGCACTATTATGTCTTTGTTTTTGAAGTAACAAGAAATAAAGCTTGATTGCACAAGCAAAGTACTTGTAAGTGTATAGATACTCAGTAATGAGGACTTTCAAATCTGTTCCCTCAGTCAGCATTTTGAAAAAGCCAAGAACATTTTTACAGAAAAATAAGGTATGGCTATTTATCCACAGTAAGGATTTACTTTTTAAGTAATTGATTGATTGATTACTGTACATAGAATCAGCTGTAAAAAAAAAGTAAGAAAGAACCACACAGATAAAAATACAACAGCACCATTTGTAATTATAGTCTCCATAGCTTGAGGCATACCCTCACATAAAGCATTTAAATTAAAGCAAATTGTGGTAATTTGGTATATGAAGTGCCCATTTTTGCACCGTAATTAGCTAGAGAAATAGTGAATTGTGAACATCAGGCTTCCACTGCTCAGGCTGTATTCTTTCAGCAGTTTGGTATCTTTTTAATGTATTTAATTTCATCACAGAGATTTACATTTCAGATTAACAAATATATCCCACCTTTGCATAAATACCACACTGTTTTGCACCATCCAGCACTATTGCTTATCCACCACTCTTCTACAGTATTTTACATAACTTTGCCCTGACAAATCTGGAGAAGACCACAATGAGTCAGAGGTACAGCATTTCTGCAGCCTATCTTGTCATAAAGCAATGAGATGATTACAAGCAAAACCAGAAGTATGTCCACTCACATCTATAAAGCATTATTAGAAGTGCAAAACCTACAGCGCTTTGTACACAGAAGTTCAAGATCAAGAGCTTTCACCACAGATTTTAAAGCTGAACCAAGTTCTTTCTCTCCTTCTTTGCTTGTTTACAAAAAAATTACGTCCTTTAAGTTTTTGTACTTTGCATCTCTAAAATGTTTATCCTGAAATGCATCCCTACTCATCTGTAATTACTCTTTTACTTACGAGGTAAAAAAAACAACAAAAAAAATGTTCTTAAGGTGGACAACACATTTACCTCAGGAGCTTTCTCTTCTTGGCAGACTCAGTGGGGGCCCGGGGGGCCTTGCCCTCCTGCTTCCCGGGGGTGTGGAGAAGGGCCCGCGCAGACCTCAGCCACGCACCAGCCCCTCGAGCGGTACCATCATCCCCCGTGTCCACTCCTGACCTTGATGGCCCTAATGTCATCGGGGGTCCTGGACTGGTGGTCGCCAGGCCTGTCTCTTCTCCTCCCACACTGTCGTTATCAGATGAATACTCAGATATTTCTGTTGCAGTTGTCTAAACAAATAAAAAGACAAAGCTGTTTGAACAGAATGCGAATGAGATAGTACAGTTTTATGTAGGCAGCTATTTATGTTCCCTAGTAATCCATAAATTGAATGCCTATTTATTAATACAACTTGGACAACTTCACTGTAAATGCACATTTATCTTTTGTAAGTCAGCATAAAATCTGTAACATAAGGGTCATCTCTTGAGGGACAATTGGAATCAGTAACATTTATTTTTTCAAGTAACTAGATCTGGAGACTTTCTCCAAATGTTAAGTCAACATCTATCTCTACCAGGAGAAGTTTCCAGAAAGGTGTCAGTATTAGAGCAAGTTTTCAGGAAAGCAGAAAGAGGCTAATGAGTGGCAGGGATCACAACTGACAGGAAAGCTGAAAGAAAGGGACTCAAGTCAGAAGGGTGGCTTCCATAGTCTGAACAGAGGAAAGAACCACAGGCCTCTACTGAAACTCATAGCTGGCAATAAGTAAGAAACCATTTGTTAAAGCAAGATTTTGACCACTAAAGCTGGTCTTCACCCACGCCCAGCTGGCCTACAGCTTCCCAGGAAGGTTTCAGAAGTTGAGCATAAGTGACTGGGCCACATCCAGGTAGCTCCAGGGACAACTGATCACAGCTCAGCAGCCAGGGCAGCAAGGAAGCCGGGCTGGAGTTCAGGCTGATGAAAACTCACTGGAGCTCTTCAGAGACAAGGGACAGGCTGAACTCATCCCACTGAAGGAGGGATATGAGGAGAGGATGAAAAGGCCCAAAAGAGACATGGAAGTCTGAGGAAAGGGCTGGCAGTGAACATTGACCTGCTTTGGCTCATCTTGTTTTACTCTTCTCTAGAGATGCCACGCAAGCAGGGCAGGGCAGGGCAGCTGGTCTGGCACCCTAAGGGGAGCTGTGCACATTTGTTCTGTACATTGTTCTCTTGAACCAGTATTTCTTAAAGTACTAAGTATTAGGCAAAAATACTTGGAAAGTGGCATTTTACCTAGTACAGAACAAAATGATCTAAAACTCTGAAATAGGCAGTAGGCTAAGTAACATGACCTGGGCTCAGTTTCAGGAGCTAGTTGGAAAAAAAGTCCAACACTGTGCAAGTTCTGGTGGACTGAGCATAGGACAGTCCCATCACTGGGACCGCCAGCACTGGCCCAGCTCAAGGAGGCTTCCATAAAACTGCTCTGTAGAAGAGGCAAGTTAAGTAACAGCCTGATCCTTGAAAGAACAAGAATAATGCAAAACATTAGGTTCACATTATCAATGAGGAACTGGAAAACCCCAAAGACTGACTTTGTTCCAGATCATGGCACCCCGATCACAGAATAGGTCCTGAAAAAAAAAATTAGCCTGTTCCTCTGGTCTGATGCAGTAAGCAGTTCTCCACACAGGTTGTCTGGCTTAAAGACTTTAAAGATAAAAGGGGAAAGGGAGGGAAATTACTGCATTTACTAACGCTGCTGTATGTTATTAATTAGTCTAATCATTTGAAACCAACATTTCTCGACTGTGCACAAAAGTTAGTTCAGTTCTTGCCAGTTCTTTAATATATTCTTCACGTAAATGACGAGACACTGTGTTCATGTTCTGAGAGCTTTACCCAAGTATTCTGGAAATTGGAAGGGCCTTTTAAAGTTATCCAGAGAAGAATAGCTAAAAGAATGTAATTAATATCAGCCTGTTTTAAACACAACACAGTCAACATTTGTCCCTTGGCAACAATATTTCTCTGAAAACAAACTCCTTCCACATTGGAAAAGAGCCAGGGATAAAAGGTTTCGAACAGTACAAAAGCAGTAAGCAAGCACTTCATTCTTCAAACACCATTCTGATGCACTCTTTCTTTAAGAACGCTTTAATTTTTGCTGGAATGCATGCAATAGTGACTGCACCTAAAATAAGGATGCAAACCTGAAGTTCTTTGAGCATATAAAATGCTAATGAGGAAAACCCTTGAGATGTGCGTCAAGTTAAACACGTTTTAATCCCACTGACTGCTGTAAGAATGAAGAAGCTTTCCTAAGTAAAGATCATTGAATAAATAATTTAATTCTTCTGCTAATATTTATTACTGTATACTTGTTTAGACTTAAATTTCCCTAAGGAAACTGTACTTTGGGGGTTTTGGTTTGTTTGCTTGTTAGAGGGGTTTTTTTTTTCTTTTTTAACCAGTCAGTTGGAAATGCTTCTTACAAGAGGAAGCTATAAAAATGGACAAGAAAAACAAAGACCAAAACCTCAGTCTTTCAATTCCATACATTATTTACTATCAGAAATACAGTCTGAAGCATAAAATACTTTCAAAACACACAAATGTGATTTTTCAAGTATCCATTAAACAATCTATCATGTTTACCAACAGTACAGTGGTGGACAGATGGCAAAAAAAATTAATTTCTTAGCCTCACTTTAAAACAATCCTTGATAACTAGTGAATTGGTTATTGATTATTAATACCTTGAACATCATGAATGTCTGGGTTTTTTCTTAAAACACTAAGTAGTAATATCATTAAGAATTTCTGAAGAGCATTACTGCTAGGCACAGAGAAGTGTCAAATTAAGAGTAGTTGAATTTTCCGCATTATTTTGAATTACAGTAATTTTTAGTTAGGATGGTTGAAAGTAGAACGCTCCCCACTACACACACACTCAGTTTCCTCACCTCAATCCCTTCTTCCAGCCCCTGAATCCAATCTAATCATCCCCATCCTGGGGTCTTCCATGGCTCTCTCCTATATCCCAATCACTCCAAATACTTGGTAGTAGACTGTTTACTAAGATCTACCTATGATTTCCCGTCATGGCCTTGCCACAACACCCTCTGCTATACTATGCTAACCACTTTTCCACATCCAGAGGCTGAGTAGAAAAAGGAAAAAAGGAGGGGCTGACCTCAAGGTCTCTCACTAAAGCAACAAACATGGCTCATTTTGTTCACTTTTATAAATAGATTTGCTCTGCGATTGGTTTCATTTGAAATGTTCTAATTGCTCCCCTTTTATGGCTCTTTCTTTCAAGGAAAAATTGTTTTAATGTTAACGCACAGAATACCACCATTTTTTCTGATAAGATTGGGCTACAGGAAAACAAAGAAGTCAGTGAATATTGTAGCTGAACACCCAGAACCCTGCATTTTAAAGATCAGCATGTTTAAATCAAAATGCATCAAGAAAGCTCTCAAGACAAATTAATTTATTATGTATTTTTGACAGAACTCACCAGTACTAGCTAACAGAGGACAGGACAAATGTAAAAATAGAAACTAGAATGAGAATTAGCAAATACCCCCCCCTTGGCTAAACAGTTAAGATTGCTAAAGAGCATATGATTACCTGTAGTAATTCAAATTTGTTAAAAAAATAATTTTAAAACCCCCAAAAACAACCACAGACATGTTAAAAACCTGGCCTAAATTGTTCAGAGACAAAAATCTTAACTCCAGTGAAATAAGGAAAGCATCCCATAAGCACATAGATTTTGTACGCTGCCAGTACAGAAGATCCCGCGTGGTTACTTGTGACCAAGTCCTCCCTTCCTCACTCTGAGATCTGCTTCAGCTGCCTGTTGCTTTGCCTTGAACACCTTGTGAGTTCTTCGGAGTACCCTTTGCAATCTGCACAGCATTTGCCTCTAAAAGGCCTGAAAAAAGTTACCTTTTCACATTGGTAATGATGGAAGCAAGAAATATCTTTACTTGATCACCTTAATAAGCACTGAATATTTCTTATTGATAAAAGAGCAGGAAGTTAATATCACAAGTGTTAATTTTCCAGCCTCAGTACAGAAAGCAGAACTGCACAAAACTTTCTGTACAAAAAGAAAGTTTATATATAAATGCTATTAAAAAACCCCAATAAATCTGGATTTTAAATAAGGGGCTCAGTCATACAGTGATTGCTAATTAGAAGCAAGGAGATGAGCAGTTGGGAGAGTTTCTTATCCCTTTGGCTCTCCTCCCAAGATACATCACTCAGTGAAACATTTCTATGGGAAAATGTCAATATATACACCCAACTTTTTAACTGGTACAACACTTTCACTTGTTTAGTCATTGTATGCCTCGAAAATGCTGTAAATCTTTTCCAGTTGATATGGAGATACTTTACAGATATGATACTCAATAAAAGCCCACAGGTATTCTGCACAAGTTCATCAGCTGAAGCTTAAGATGCTTTAGCATGCTGCAGTACATCCAAATCTCCTCATACTGACATAAAAAGGGCTAACAAATTCTACACAGAGACTGAAATAACTTTTTGAAGATGAAGGTCACTTAGTCTGTTATTTCCTTCCCTAAAACTAACAAATTTATTCCCTTCTCTTATCTTACTACAGCTTCTCTCAAATGGCAGGACTAGCAGGGTTTCTCAGATGGCACCTTTAGGGAACCAGCTTTCTAGAGGTCACAGAGCCAAGTTACATCAGGAATAGAAATAGTATTTGAGAGTTTCAGACTTTGATCACTGTACATATAGAGAAAAATTAATCTTGGTGCATTTCTTTTCCTCCTTGTTCTTTCACGTATCTTTGCCTCTACACCTTTGGAAGCATTTTCTACTATCTCATGGCCATTCTCTTTTCTCTCTCCTCCTCCTGATTCCCTTACTCTTTTCAGAATTAATTTGCATTTCTCCTAACTGCCCTCTTGTGACAGCTCTCAAGATGGGTGGAAGCTGACTGGCATTAACAGAGTGAATTTAGGCATCTATCCTGCCCCCTCTCTTTCATACAGTGTTCCTTTCTGATGAGCAAGGCTACATTTGCACTACTGGTCCCCTCTGCTGTCATACATGCCAAAAGATGCAGCAAACTTGTGCCCCAGGGAGTTCGTTACAGGTTGCAAGATTTTATACTTTGCATGGTGCTCGCCAGAAAAACAGAGCAAGCAGAAAAGCCACTGGATTTGCTACAATGAATATTCACAAGCATAAATCACCAGAGCAGTGTGTCAAAGGCCCAGGCTATGCTAATGAATGCTTGAAGCAAACTCCACCAGAAGCTGGCTTGCAGGATTACAGGGAGTAGGGTAAAGGTAAAAGAAAAGAAGCTTCCCCTTAATTAATCAACATAAAATTAATTCAAGCATTATGCACAGAGATAGTACAGGATATTATTCAGCTCTATAAAGATAGTTAAAGATATAAAGGATTTAAAGCTTGCAGTTCTCCTCCAAGCTTTGTTTTCCAAAGCTTTAACTGAAGCACTGAAGTCCACGCCAAATATTTTCCTAATACCTTGAGAAATAATTTAGTTCTTGGTAAGCTCGCTACTTTCACTCTAAAGAGATAAAAATTCAGATCTATCTTCAAACGAGAAGAAACGTAACATTCAAGTGCAGAGCTAGGCGTGTGCCTCTCTGTGGGTGACACCAAGCTTTCTTCTCACGGAATAACCACAGGAACAGCACACAAAACGTACAAGATTAGGTAGCAGCGCGTGGGTGGAGATAACTGTATGACAAAAAAGAACAACAATGAAACACATAAATCACTAATAAGGTATTTTTGGACTTGCAAGCCCAAACTGACACAGCAGGTTAACTGAAATTCTGTATCTGGAACAGCCACCCAGCGTTATTACAGAGACAGCGTGCATTTAAAATAGATCTCCGATAATGCCTGGTTGTCTAGCCAAGTACAGCATTCCTCCTCAGCACATGCGCTCTGACCATCTCATCTGGCCTAAATATTTATCAGTGGTGTTGGTTCAGCACACTGGGAAATGACATGTCCTGCTTTACACACACTAGCATTTTGTGGTTGCCATTACAGGAAACAGAGCCATACATTCTTCAAGGGCATGAGCATGGACACCTGGAAGCATCTCTCTGAGGTGATCCAAGAGCAACTTCTACTGAGCTGACAAAGGGTTTCTTGTTTCTCCCTCCTCAGCCACCACTAAGCTTCAGCAACATCTCTCCTCATACAGACATGTGAATGAATTTTTGCTATCTCTTAGATGCCACCACCCCTAGGCTGGAATGCAGGCGTTATTAACACACAAAATCACTTATGCCAAGTAGCAAAGAAGAATGCTGTATCTACTTGAATACGGAGAAGTGTAGGCAGCAACACTGTAATTATTCAAAGCAGAATATGGTCACAGACTGCACCCTCATCTCCTCTTAATGGTGTTTTGAGACCTTTAAACAAGTGGTTAGGACTTCTATGACTAATTAAAAAGGATTCATCACATCCAGCAGCCCAGTGCTTCCTATCATAGAGGAAATTGATTTGTGATTATCTCTGAAGGAAGGAGGCCAGCTACTAAACCTTAAGCACCACTGCTGGGCTTCCCTCTGGAGAGCTCCCAAGGAAGTCTTAACCATGTCTGACCCAATTTATTCTGCAAGCTCTATCAAAAATTACAGTTTCATTAGCTACAGTCTTAAAAGGATACCCCAAGTATGATTCAATTCAAATGAAAAATACTGATAGTTATTATCAAAAGAAAGCCAATGGGACAATGCCAGAGACGCTTGCATGGACTGAAGGAGTTGAAAGGGCTTTGATGTAACTCTGCAGAAATTAATGGAACAACTGATGGTTGGACTCAACAGCAGCCATGTTATCTTCTGATGCTGAGCTTCCTGCATGATTTCTGAAACCAAGAAAAGGTGTGGAGGGCAACACAGACAGGAAAACTCCCCCATACACTTCAAAGACTGAGGAAGTTGAAGTACAGTACACAAACCCACAAAATGGTGTTTTATATCACACATGAAATAACAATTAACAAAACAACTTATACCATCATTTATCAGCTCCCATAACTAAGTGTAGACCATACTGCCTTGAAGTGGAAAATGAGGTGACGATTAGGATTACATGCAGCATGTTTGGTTTGTAAAGGGAGAGGTACATGTCTTTGTTTGCTTTGAGCTCTCTCATACAATCCTGTACACATCCAGCATTGGCAGGCAGCATCCTGCATGCAGCACAAATCGTTTTAGAGATGAAGAATGGAAAAACAACATTAGAATGGGATTTCGCGCACACACAAAAAAAAAATAAGCACAAATATCTGATCTTTGAAAGAAACTTTGCAATTTAAATCACAACAAAATGGACTTTTTATAGACCTAAAGAAAAGATGGTATTTTATGGTAAAGAATATCCAAGTGGCAAGGAAGATGAAATCAAAGCCGTAACTTCTAATCCTGAGCAGAAACCTCAGCTTTTACAAGGCAAACAGGTTTAGCAGGCTATGCCTCTGGAGATATATCCACAAGCTGTTCCAGCCTGCCTCTCCCAGAACAGGTTGTTCTAAGGCATGGCTCAGCCAACCGAAACAGGTGAGGCTCTCTGCTCAGCCCCACTGCGGTTTTATACAAAATAAGTCAGTAAAGCAAGAAGCACTGTGTTTATTTCTAAGCATACTCTTCAGATGCAGAATTAAGCAGCAGTTCTGAAGGTAAGACAGAAAAATGGCTGTGTGCTGGACACGAGGGCAGGAAAGAATAGTAGGGGACAGGGAGCTATTAAGGTACAAAATGGGCACGAAGCAGAAGTCTGCCCAGCAGCAAAGGGACACTGATTTGTACCACATGGAGCGTAAGGAAACCCCCCCCCGCAACTGCATCTCTTAAAAGCATCATTTTAGTAATTTAATGAAGCTTTAGCATTAAGCAGTCAATCTGTCACTTCCTACTGTTCTGCATTACCACTGATCTCTCCCTCAGTCTGTGATCAGAGTAACAGTCAACTTCTAATAGACCCAACAATGCTGAAAAATGTTAACACAGACAAGCTGCAAGTGCTGCTTCTGCTTTGTCTAATTTTTTTTTTTTTTTTTTCCATGGTACAAGACAACTTCATTTTCTCCCAGGGAAAATGACTGGCTGTTAAAGACAATTTGGACCAATTTATGCATACTGTTAGCCAATGTTACATTCAAGTGAATTACTGTAACCCTTGTTCTCCATTCCTTCCTTAAAAAAAAAGCGGGGAGGGGGGAGATGCCACTTCACGTGTTACATCTTGCAAGCTATTCAGGGACAGAACCAGGTCTCCTCTCATGCAACTGCATATTATCCCACGCAGTTGAGCTCTCATCTTGATAAGGATCCTCCAGATGATAGAGACTCAGGTTTTCAAATATAAATACCCAGCTCCCATAGGGCACTCAGATAATTACATCATCTCGCACAGAACCCTCAACAGTATGCACCAAAGTTTGAGCACATGAGAAAATTATAGTCGTAACACACTTAAACAGGGTTTAGCTCTTGACGCAGAAATAGCTACTTTCATGTTTCCAAGGAACAGATACTATCATACGGTTTGATAACCTACTTTCACATTCTTTGTTTATAGTTATTCACCCAGTTTCATTTTCTAAAGTTAGTGGATTCAGGCTGTGAAACCTCAGTTTTATTGTCTCTATTTTAGATGATGCTCCAGTAATGGTCCAGGTTAAAGCCTGGATGCAACAAGACAACTCAACTGAAAGGCATAATTATTATTTATAGCAAAATTATTTATTAAGGCAAATTATTATTTATGAAATAAAACCTAAAGCACCTAGGCTAAGCACCTGCAAGATTCAGTAGGAACTGAAAGGAGGAAATACATTTCCATCTTCAAGCAACTCTCTTGATTTGTTCCAAGTCTTCAGAGAGAACAAATACTTGTAAGGAGAGGTAATAACTTTTATTAGACAAACTGAAATGTGAGAAAATAGACAAGCTTTCAGCACTAAGCCCTTCTATAGGTCCCAAAGTTTTGTCAAGTTGGGGTTTGTTTTTTTTATTCCAAATAGGTAACTCAGTCTACATAAATTGCAATTTTGTAGGAAAAGATTTTTCTCATCTCTTTTACCTATACAGTTATAAATAATGATCCTGCAAGATTTTTAAGTTTCTTTCTAAACAAGAAACCATCAGAAAATACCTCTCAATAATGTCACTGTTTAGTCCAAACAGGGACCAAAGACTTTCAAACATCTTTCATATTACATATTCTTTCAAAAAGTAGGTGATAACTGCAAGCATGTTATTTGAGATGAAAGGAAGCAATTCCAGAAAAACTATGAGAGATTGCATGCAGATATTCAGTGAAGTACACGTTATGCACACTGACTTATCTTTAGTATCCTGCAGTTTTCTGTGAAACGCCTTAGAAAAGCGCTTTAAAAAAAAAAAAAAAAAAGAGAAAAATGCAAGAGAGGAAACAACTGGCACAGCATTGTATAACACACCAATGCAATACAGGCACCATTTCTGCAATAATGCTCGGAACTTTGGGGAAATTTTTTTTGTTCACGATTTCCACAGAGGTACAGAGACACCTCTTGAAATTTAGACTCTGCACTTCCAGCTCCAGCACTGGCAGCTTAGAGACACCGGGCTGCTGGGCAGCACACAGCACATTACATTCATTTTCTTCTACTCCCACTCACTTCACATTCTTCTCACTTGACTGTTCTCCCCTTTGCCCCATTTATTGCTTCACAGTGCCTGCGGTACTGCCCCAAAAGCCTAAAATAGTCGCTTCAATTCTTCCCTCCTCTTCATTTCTAGCTTCTTCCGACCCCTTCCCCTCCTCTCCAGACGTCCTTCCACAGCCTACCTTTTCTAGGTCACCATTTCACTTTTTGCACTGTCAAAACTATTTTAAACAGCAAGCATTTCAGGGCAGGAAACATCTTACCACGTCTGAAATACTGTGTTAGTGATGACAGTATGTGTACACATACAAAAGCACTAACTTCACCTAAAATTTTTTTAATAAAATAATTAAATGATTTTTAACGCTGATGAGAGCACTTAAATGCAGACTGAAGAAACAGAAGACCCATTTAATTGCTTTTACAAGTAAGCCAAAGAATACCAAACAAGAAAACTAGTTAAGAAAATATATTAAATGTACTCTGCTAAAATTAACTCTTGTTTGGAGAAAGAACAAAGAAAAAGGAGCCCCGCACCACGCTTACGGATTTTCTTTTAGATCATGTGCCTAAACTTTGGAGGAGCAGAAAGAAATAAAGTAACTGTCAATTGGGTAAGGCATTGCAACTGAAAATTGCAGTGTTGTTATAAATACACACTTTATAGAGCAATTCAGAGGTGCTAACTGCTCCAATACTGTCTGAAGTTTGACACATCGAGTTCCGCTGATAGTTCATAGTGCATGAAAAGATCTCAACGTGAAGACTGATTAAAACTCCTTTGAGACCTAAATTAGAATAAAACCCCATGTGTGCTGTAATATATGTGTGACATTACATACAGTGACATGATTGCCATACTAGGGGTATCACACACATTGCAGGACACATGGAGATAATCATGATACTTAAAACTTTTATTAGTAAATAAGCATACCACATAAACAGGCCAGGAAAAACACACTTGGAGTGTCCCAGTAAGGCAGTAATCCAATATAATCCTTAAACAATTAAACTCAATGGGCTGAGAGTCGCTAAGAACTGGTTAGCAACTGGCATGGAGAAGTTTCAAAGAAAAGAGCCCTGAAATACAAAGAGCAGTAATTTGCACCAAGCGATTCCTTATAAGGATTATAAAGCTTAAAGTAGGAAGATTAAAAGAATTCAGGTAATGTTTCTCAATTACAGGCAAAGAGAAAAAGAGAGCTTCAGTGCAAGTCTCCATAGTTCTAACACTTCAAAAAGCAATAGTTGACCTGTGTCCA
Organism: Megaceryle maxima; assembly: GCA_024605025.1. NCBI lineage: Eukaryota > Metazoa > Chordata > Aves > Coraciiformes > Cerylidae > Megaceryle > Megaceryle maxima. The sequence goes on from JANHGN010000369.1 coordinate 30,824, forward strand.
TAGCGGTCACCAGTAACTTCTGGCTTCGTTCCTTCACTATCTCAAACCAGATCAAGCGATTGGGAGTGAAATTGAGCCATCACAGTCTGAATCAATGCTTGCTTTACTTCAGGAAGTTGGAGAGAAAAAAAAAATCATGTAGAACTGTCATTTTCTATTAGGGTAGCACATGTCAATGTGCATTCACACATGGAAAATGCAACCCCTGCAAGACTCAGAGGGTGGTGTCTGTCCCATCCTCCTGTTTTTTGGGGGTTTTTTTTGTTTGTTTGGTTTTGTTTTTTGTGGTTTTGTTTTTTTTTTTTAATAGCAGAGTCTCAAAGCTGACAAGATAATGCTAAAACACAAGTTAAATTAGCTTCTAGGAGGAGCATTTAAGTTATAGTATCTTGAACACATTTTAAACATTCTCTGCTTATTTTCCTCTTCCCAAAGGAAAAGTACTCATGTGCTATTTGTCCTTTGAACTCTGCAGCCAGCAGGATTTAAATAAAAGTGTTGCAAATCTAGTCTTGAACTTGTAAGTGGCCTATTAGCATTCTGATAAAAAAAACCCCATACATATTATGTATGAAGCAACCAAAAACACTGTGCAAGTTGCAATTTCCTGAAATGTTTGGGGCCACAAACCCAGGCTTCTAAAAGGAAATGGACGAAAAAATATTTTTTATTAAACAGCAGTTAACTCTCAAACACCAGCAGCTGGAGGTCTCACTGTGGGAGCTGCTCTCAGCACTGAAAAGTTGGGGTGGGAGAGGAAAAAAAGCTGAGCTGAGAAGAAGCAGGACAGCAACAGCAGCTCTGAAGAAAGTGCTCAAGCAGTTCTGGGCATCCAGCTGCAGCATTTTTAGGAAGTGTCTGACTCAGGCAGCTTTATTGCCTAAATGCAGAAGTGCAGATGTTGGCATCCACTGTATCAATTTTGTGCTCATCTTACTGGCAACTATTTTAATCTGACTTTTTTTTTCTTTGTAGTGGTTAGACAGCAATGTAGCATGCAGTGATATAACTTCAGTAGCTACAAAGGGTTACCAGAGCCTGCCATAACTGCCTAAATCACTGCAACGTTTTCTGTTCCTTGCTCCAAATCACCATAGATACTCGTGCATATAGTAACCCAACCTGCCATCTGGATCATCTGCATTCCCCAGCTCACAACAACAGTAATTTCATTTTGGTCAGAAAGATGGGCAAGACACTGCAGCAGAGCTGCTTGGCTTTAGGGTTTTTGTGTTTGTTTTGTTTGTTGTGGGGTTTTTTTGTCTGTTTTTGTTGTTTAAAAAAAAAAAAATCAGTCAAAATCCAAAGCATTTCAGATGCTTCAAGGGTCATTTTTCAGGATATAATAAAAGCAGAACTGCAGTCAAGCAAGATCTTGCTTTCTACTTGCCAAAAGCCCAATCAGCTTATCTATATTGCTGTTTTCATGATTTAAACTCCAACTGATACAGTATTTTCCGTTCGGTGCATAGAGCAGTAAATACACAGATCTATCAGTGTCCAGTAACTCTTCTCAAATAATGAGGGCCACAGTTAAAGCAAGTTTTTAGACAACAGCAGAATAGTAGGTACTATGTTTTTCTCTAGAGTTATCAATGTATTAAAAGCAAACTACACACTAATTTAAAATATTATTAAAATAAAGCAAAAAAATTAAGTCAGTTAAGAAAAATCATAATAAAACCAAACAGCTGTCTCATATAATGGTGCAAGATGATTTAGTCTAGGCATAAAAGAGAATATAACTTCAGCATTCAGACAAGAATTTGAATATTCCTGTAGGAAAGATTGTTCCTCGGTTTTAAACTTCTGTCAAAATAATGTAAAAATACACTGACATCATTTAAACCCCTGGTTTCCAAAACGCTGACTTAAGATTTCCACTGGAGCTACTGCAATTCAGAGCATTAATATAACAATAACACATACCAAGATTTCAGGATAAAAATCCTTTTGACATGTTTATTGACATCTACTACAGCCAAATTTACACTTGGAAACTTTAGACATTTTAAATACATTTTCCCCCAAAATTGCCAAAAGCAAATGGACTCTTATGTACTAATCACTTCAGAGGGAGGACCAGCTGAGTTTCTAGATCAGAAGTTGGCCACTTGTATCATTTTGCAAGAGCACCACCAAACAAGTGATTTTTTTTTCTTCTTCCCCCCCCCCCTTTCAATTTTATTATTAAAAAGGGTCCTGGAAAACTGCATCACTACAGCCAAATATAAACATTATTATTCCTGGAATACACTTGCAGAAGGAATGCAAAGCTTACCCTATGCAAAAGTGGGAATTACATTTAGACTATCAGATGAAACAACCACTTAGGGAAAAAGCATTCAAATTGAAAATTCAATTGACCAAGTCACCCACACTCTCAAACTCCGCAGTGAAAAAAAGCACATGTACAGGCACACACTCCACTACACCCTAAGCACAAGCATTTACATTTATTTGTTTATATTTAAAGAAACCTGTGGTTTTCCATTTAGGAAACATCATAGAGTTTTCTCCCCAGTTGTAGGTTTTGTTTTGTGTATTTCTACACACCTACTGCTAACCTGTCAGCTTGTCCTGTCTAAACTATGAGTACTCTGGCTCTAAATGGGTTCCCGAATCCACTGCTTTTTGTAGAATAGCAACTCCAGTTACCTTCAGTAGCTACTTCTATATAAGGCTGCAATAATTCAAAGTAATTTTTGCTAGACAGAAAAAGAACAGCTTATGTAGAAGACAGATGCCATGTACCTACACATCCACTCCTTGCCCCAACACTGAACTCCCCATCACTCCACATCCCACTGCACACACTCTAGAAATTGTTTCAAATATAGAAAAAAATATTCACAGGACTTCAAGGACAACTAACTTACATTTGAAGGATTACAGAAACATACCACAGAACAGAGAGAGCAAAAGCAGTGATGCTTTCTTACACTCAAACCTTAATGAACATCTCAAGAGGTTCTACAGTTTCAAGGGATGCTACACTGATCACAAGGACTTTTGACAACAAACCAATGCCTTATGCATGTCCTGAACAGCAAATATTGAAGGCTAAGAAACACAGAAGCAGATCAGAAAAGCCTCTCTATTTCATTTGACAACCATTTTAAAAGCACAGTGTTGGGAGAGGATCCAGAAAGCATGTAAATCAGGTTTTCCATGAAAGCAACACCAGTGGTTGCAAGTGCATGGGTTTTCTAGATGATCGAATATTGCCATATAACATGGCCAAGACTGTGAGGACTGGGTGCACAAATGTGGCCTCTCTGGGGATACAAACCCAGCAGAAAGAGGCACAGATGATGTCTAAAGTAGTTTGACAGAATATATAGAACCAAAGCAAGCAGAGGAACTGTATTTGCTTATGACTGACAAAGCAAAATTGAACCAGAAGTTTTCTAGGGAGAGAACAAACCCCAGAACTTAACAAAAAAGTTTTTGGGAGAAATCTGGGGAATTCCCTGTTTCAGATACATTAGCAGAATCCACAGCTGCAAATTAGGAACTTAAGGATCTACTTCAAAAAGCACATGACGTTTATGAAGGACTGTCTGAACATGCGAACCTTCACAACAAAATGAGATCTACTGGTGTAAGCACAGGACTGAGTCAGGAAGCCTGACCTTTAAGACTGGATCTAACAGCAGTTCCTGTGGTTTGGGGAGATGCTGTTTAAGATGAAATTTTTGCAAGTGACTCTCAACTGGCAACTTGGCTCTCAAGCTTATTTCACACAGGTGCTGGACACCGACTCCCATGTAAAAGCACTGAGCACGACATTAAGGCTTAGAGTCCAGAAACAGGAGAAGAAGCATCTACATTTGAATTTAGCACAAGCAGACATTCAAATTTAAAGGACTTTTGAAAGTCCTCACTTAATTGTTTAGATCTTCAAAACAGGCAGACTAATGATGACTGATAACTTCAGGGGGCCCAAAAAACTAAAAAAACAAACCTGTTAAGTGTTCTATATGTGTAAATACATAACCTTATCTTCAGCTATAAAAGCTAAAGCTTTTACTTCAAGGGCACTTTGACGGCATTTAGGTGTCAAAGTCCAAGGGGTCAGTCAGAAAATCTTCACTCCTGTCACCAAAGCCTCCTGGCAAACCCAGACTTTTTTGTACCTAGCATTTTAAGAGTTTAAAGCACTCCTCCTGGGCATACCCGGGAGCGATGCAACTCTGCAGGCTCATGGTTTGTGTCACACTTAAGCCTGTGAGTGCAAAGATGGTACTTATGTACCTAAGCATGTTTAGGGGCTTGATTCAGTAGGGGTGGGTTTATGCTCTACAGGCATCTCCAGCTGCAGAGTGCTGTAAGCACCACTTGTAGTGAAAAGCACATCCACAACTGTCAACACAACTCTTCTCTAACACTCCAGACATTTCAGCCTAAGCAGTGAGAAACCCAAATTCTAGCAAGACAGTCTTGAGCTTAAGAGAGTTTAAATCCCTCTCTCTCAGGAAAGTGCTCAACCTGCCAAACAAAGCAATGAGGAGGCCATTTCTACCTCTCCCTCAAAGGCTGAGCTACAGTGGGGAATAAAAAAAAAATTTAAAAAGAGATTCAAAGCATTTTTAAGAGCTACAGTCCCTGCTCCACATCAAACAGGCATTAGATAAAACGCAGGAACACCAGGGAGCTTAAGCGTTCCTTGGTCAGAAAGGCAGTAGCTGAGAATCCTGGTATTTAGCACTTAAGCTCTTCTGTTCATTGTATACAGAACACAGGCATCTAAATCTAAGTTTAATGGCTATTTTGCAGGCCAGGGCTTAGATTCCTGTAGTTCTGGCATGACAATCGGCTGCACCGCAGAAATCTGCCCCTTTCTGTATCTGTCTCCAAATATGCTGCAGCATTTTTTGAAAATCCACACAACTCCCAAAAGGCAAATCTCCCAAAGTCAATGCTGATCACAGCAAATATGCAACAATTCAGTCCTCTTTAGCTGCCTAACCAGATTTTGATCACTACAGTTTGGAATTTTACAATGACACTGCATGACCAAGCACAATTTAATTGGATTTTCATTTGTTAGTTAGATGAGGTCCTCTCCACTTCTATACTTTCTAAATTCAGACAGTGCAGAAGTTCAAGCTGTGAAGACAACGCTGGATTTTGCAATGCGTTCAGGACTTCAAAAAAATTTCAAATACATCAAAGTGGTCAGATAAGTTAGTACTCAATAGGAAGTTGTTTCTTGAAAGGAAATTGCATATTTCAGTCAAAGAGGAAGATTGAGAGTTAGAATTAACTAACTGTTCCAAAACCTTCAGAAAGCAGGAAGGGTTTGTGAAGGTTGCATGAAGAAACTGCACACCACCACATAGTCCTAAACTGAGCTTCTTTATCTAAATATCTTATTACCTCAAATTAAAAAAAAAAAAACAAAAACAAAAACCCACAAAACAAAAATGTCCATCATATTGCACATATTTCTGAAAAGGCATAACAGATATTCTTGCAGTTGTCATTCAGACCTATTTATTTACTTCTTGGACAAGCTAGATGCAGATGCTTAAAACTGGCTAATACAAATTATGAAATATTAAAAGAGTATGACAAAATAATATTATGTTCCTACTCAGTTATGGAATATGTAACAAATGAAATGTACTTAAAACCAGAACATTTCCCCCACTTTGTTGAAGTTTTCCCTATCACTCTCAACTTTCTAGCATTCAAATAGAGTCCTCTCTGAAGATCAAGGATTATTTTAATGTGCTTTCAGCCAGCAGCAAAGCAACTGGTATTAAGATTTGGCCAATTAATCCATTTAGCTTAACCTATGTTTATATCCAGTGTCCAAGTTGTGGGCGTCTGGCCACAAGCACAGAAAGAGCAATGGGCTCGATAGATCTTTGATCCATCCTACACAGCCATTCTTACATCCTACCAGAAAACATTCCTCGGCAGCTGGGGAAGAGGTGCACACTTGTAGGGTCAGTTATTACCAAAGTTAAAGGCACTGACTACAGATTATGTTCTCTAACACTCGGGCAGCAAGAGATTTACTTTGCCTTTCATGCCCCAAAACACCCAGCCCAAGCTGGAACTGTACACGCACAGTATTGGCAAAACCTTTCCAATTACCTTGTTACTGTACCTGAATGTAACTGGGAATGTGCCCAGTTCACAGGCACAGCTTTTGCTGTAATACCATGATAATTTAGCAGGTTTGGCATGATGACATCACACACATTATCTTGGCAGTCAGGCAGCAGCAGCTCCACCAACTGAGCTCAAGTCCAGGCCATCAACAGTTGTGCTGAATGCAGTTGCCAGCACGTTTTTACAAAGGCTTTCCCATTTATTATGTTTGGTTTAATTTACTGCCCTTATCTTAGTGCTGTACCAACATCCCAATGCAGTGTTTGTATACCCAGTAAGTTGTGATGAAACATGCAGTGACAGGCAAACTCCAGCCTCTTCACGATCATTTTGCAAACATGATGCTCAATCTTTCACTCCTGGGGAGTGAAATGGACTATGCATCATTAAGCCTGGAAACTCTGTCAGGCACACGGGCCTTGGAAGCACAGATCTGCTCACTTCTGAGCTCTGGGCCCTTCATTGTGAGAGATCACTTGCTACAACGCAACCCTAAGCTCTTTCTAAACTCCTCAAATAGCTTTTTGAGCCATTTTCAAGTCTTCTCCCAAGGACATTCAACCTTTTAGCCTCAAACTAGTCCATGTTAGGTTCAGCGATGACAACCAAAATGAACTGTACGTGCCACCTCATGAAATTCATGCATTTGGCTCTATTTGCTAGAGCAGCCATTCTGGTGATGTTGTGTAGTGAAGGGACATCTGCCCCTTCCTGTCCTCCACTATTCATCCTCATTGCAGAGGATGTAAAAGGTTGTAAAAGAAACATATTGAGCAAAACATGAAACAGGGCAGAGGTAAATATTGGAAGCAACCATATTTCAACTAGAGCAAGAGATTTACTTTAAAAACAGCTGCTAGCATAATTAAAGTCTGCAAGAGACAGTATTTATTAGGCTTTATTAAAATTATAGGATTAACATTGAGGGCAGAGGGTGTAAATTGCAAAAGTGACATTAGTTGTAGCAGTGTGTTTTTTCTTATTTTGAGGATGAATCCCCATATGTCAGAAATTAGAGACCTGCATTTAGCTTTTATAAAATGGGACAGACAGCTGAGCTGGGTCTTGGAGGAGCTGCGAGGACAAGTTCACCTAGCTCACTGCTTAGAGATGCTTTCTGGAGGACACGACTCTGAACCATGCATTGAACAAGGTGCTTTCCACATCCATCAGTCTCTCAAAAGCTTCAGTAGCCCAGATGGACTAAAACCATCTCCTCACATCCTCAGAGCCACATCCACCTTCAAACACATGACAACAGTAAAAGAAAACGACCGGATCTTGGCAAAATTGTGATCAGAGACCATCAAGAGACCGTGTCCTTGCAGATTTAGAGGCAGAAAAAGGAATTTACAGTAACATGCCCCCTCTCACCTGCCTTCATCACCCCCAAAAGTAAATCACGCAGCCATCCACGCTCCTGCACAGTGGCTTTACTATATGGAGTGATTAAAGGTGACGATGATGACTACAGGCCATGCGATGCAGCTTTAGAGGGTTTTCAATTCAACACAGAGGGACCAAATGGGGCTACTGTGTATCTAAAATATTTTACTCTGATTAAAGGTGTAATTATACAGTTAGTCATAATAGCTGCCATACTTTAAAAGAAACCCACCTCTCCTTCAGGGGAAGAGAAGGAAATTATACTACTTTATTCATCCAAACACACTGAGTTAAATTCAACTACAACATGTGGACTAGATAAATACAGTGACACACAGCCACAAACACTTAGTAATCCAAGATAGAACAAGGAGATGAATCTTTTAACCTATAATCTTCACAAAGGGAAACTGAATCTTATGATTAAGAACTCTGTCATATCTGTGCAGGTATCAGTGGAGGCTGCGTTTTCTTCTTGACTGTCATAAGAAATTCATTCTGGTTTTAGGGCCTAAATGTGATCGAAGACACTGCAAACATAACAGAGAGCTTAAGAGACTTACTTGTTTATATGGTTAGCACATAACTTCTATGGATATCCACATATACGCTGTGCAGAAGGGTAGGCTGGTGCTAAGAATTTTATTTAGCACAAAACAGAAATCTTTTCCTTCTCTTCTCACTGTATTTTCAACCCTGCAACATATTTGCTCTATTACCTTCAGCAAATCATCATTCCACATCCATAGGAGCATTGATTTTTTTTTTCTTTGCCAGCAGAGGGGCTTCCTTGGTCACCTTTCACAGAAGTGGTTGATCTCAAATAGATGAATTGATATTAATTGAGATATTGATGAATAAAAGACGAGGGAAGGTAGCTCCTGTGTACAGCCGTACCTTCTAAAGTAATGCTTCTGGTTACACAGGAGAGAGGGTGAAAAAGGAAAACCACAATAGACAAGCTTTTGTTTTTCACCATTTTTTTTACTGACACTCAAAGTCCACGTTTAACACCAAAGCCATTTAAAGAACCTTCCCCAGTGAGCACTGCCTGGACACCCTCCAGAAGGTTCAGTTTCCTGAGGAGGCAGACACAACACAGACCTAGTTCACTCGAACCTCAAGAGGGGAGGCAGGGTCTATGAAACATCACTGCCCTCCCTCAGCAGCCTCCAGACCCCAGAGTGAATGACAGAACCAGGGTGGATAGAAGACATCACATTTCTAGGGAAGAAGAAAGGGGAAAGGCAGGAGCTACAGAAGAAGAAAGTCGTCATTGCCAATAGTTTCCAGTTATCCACATGGACACTTGTATACCCTCTGGAAATTCTCCTTCTGGAATGAAGTATTTAGAGCATTGAGTTTGCATTCATCAGCGCTGAACGAATCCATGGAGTTTTACTGCTTAACCTTCCTCCTCACCCCCTCTTATAGCTTCAACATTGGTGTTAGAATTTTGAAATATTCTATAGATCAACAGCTAAACACATTCCCAAACTAATCGCCTGATGAGGGAGAAGACTGACCAGGGCCCAGCTGAGGCACCACATTCCACATAGCTTGTTAGATAACAGAAGTATAAATCATCTTTCTACATGCGGTTTTTAACCGCCATCCTTTGCCCAACATAGCTCAACAAGCCCCAAGAACAATTTTGAGTCCTGTCATCTCCAGGTTTTTTCCAAGCATTCTCTCAAGTGATCCTGCAGTTAGTTCCACTGCTGCACCTCCCTTGAGCTGGATCTCCATGGCTTTTACCTGTCTATCTGCTATTCTTTAGATTTTTATACACTTAGTAAAAGAGAAGAAAACATCATTGAAAATATACACGAAAGTGTTATCTTTCATCAACAGAAGCATACAACAAAAATCCAGATCAAGATGCGCTATAAAGCAGTAAAATTACAAAACACCACATACAATAGTTTTATGGGAAAGAAGGATGGGAAAAAGTTCTTTTCCAGATTTCACACCATTTCCTTGCCCACACACACCCCATTTGGGTGAGGTAGGAAGCGAGTTTTTTTTGTTTCTTTTAATTTTGCCCTGAAACAAACTTTAAGTAATTGCAAGTGAGTGACACCTAGTGATGAACACAAATCTGATCATCCTCGACTCTCCCACACAGAGAAGATAAGCCAGCAAGCACTGACAGGTAACTCAGGAGTGGGTGTTGAATCATGGGAACCTGACACTATTATGTTTCTCTCCCTTAAAAGCCAAACATCAAGTGAGCCAAGACCTAGAAACTTGGAGCACAGCTAAAAAGAATAAAAATAAATTGGCTAATCTATCCAAGTAAGAGATGGTTAAAACAGATCTAAATCATGACCTGAAAAATCACTTCTTGATCCTCTTTAAAACTAAGTCACCTCTCTGGAAACACCAAGTTTCCCCAGAGATATTCTTAATTAAAAATATATAGCCCAGGAGCAAACGGGAAGAATGGGTTTATCCTCAAATATTAAAATATCAGCAGTTGCCTCAGAGATGTCTCTGGCACTGCAACTGCTATCCTCTTGTAAAGATTTTACAAGCTTGTCAAAGACTCTTATTTTGCCAGTAGTTCCAAAATTATTGCTCACAGAGCAGTTACTGGAAGTGAAGGGGAGGGGACCTAGGGTGATTTCTGGTAGGGTTACAGGAAGGAAAAGTATGCTACTATGCAAAGTAGCAACAACACAGTCCCCTGAAAGGGAAGCTGGAATAAAGAGACCAAGAGAACTGTTCTGATTTTGCGACAGCGTGACATGGGACAGTTCTGTACTTGGGAAGCTCACCATGAAGAGATTTCTTCACTTAATGCATTTTTAAGAGCAGTCCAAAGCTCCAGGGTTATGAGCAAAACAGAAAACCCTGTAGGAAAGGGAAGTGAGTAACCTAGCCCAGCCAGCACCACTCTCATGCACTACTCCCCATTTCATCTTTTTGTCACAGGCGGGATTTTGTCACTGGAACCTCAGTAGTAGCTCCTGCTTTAAAGACACAATGTGTGCACCATCATTAAAAGTCACCACAGACACAAGTCAAACAAAAAGAAAAAAAAGAAAATCAGTGGGCAGAAATAGAAAACACTTAAACACAAGCTACAACTTGTGGACCTTGCTCTGCTCAGCAAACCCATGGCCATCTCCTTGTCTCTCCTCACAGATCCAAGCAAGGTCGTACCTTTTTTTTTTTTTAAAAATCCTTCCACAAACACGAAGCAAAATTGAAAAGCCTGTAAAATTTCAAGCCCTGAAATCCCAAGCCCTTCGAAAAACTAACGCAACAGAGCCACCTACCACGCAAAGGCAGGACTGACAGGGCTCGGGCAACCAGGGCCGCCACTGAAACTTATTTGAATGAACTTGACCCGGGTTGGCAGCCAGCCAGCACCCGACGTCACCCCGTGACTTAACAGAACACAGTGTTCTTGGCACCCGCACAAAAATGTGTTGAAATCCACGCTAGAGAGAGGAGAGAAAAAAGTCAGTGCATGTTTCATATTAATATAGGAAAATGGTAATGAAAAGGTAATAAAAGACAACAGCAGCACTAGATTGCTCTAAACGCATCCGCCGCGTTTTTCCCCCCATTCATTCGGATCGTTTGGCCTTCCCTCATGTACCAGAAGCTCGGCGCTCAGGCAGATCTCCCCAGGATTGGCCCTTCCCTGTCCAAATCCCATCCCACGCACTCTCCTTCTCACCTCTCTCCATACCCTACCTGGAAAATTCCAGTGCAGTACGAGGGCCGGCGGCTGTGCCAGGGCTGCCCCTGACTCACTTCCTCGCCCAGCCCTCCTGCCGAGGCGACGCGGCGCGCACCTCACACAACGCTTCTATAGGGGATGATCGGCTATACAGTTATGTCATTCACAAATGGATTGTGCCAACACTCTGTCATGGGATGAAAAGCAAACAAGTTGAAGGAGGACAGGCAAAATAAACTTAATGAACCATGAACTTGATTTACTTCCTCCATATACTATGTGTCTGTTATCTCCCTCTTCATCATTTCTTCCCTCTGGGACTCCCCCTCTTTCTCTCCAAATTCTAGCCTCAAATCCCTTTTCCTCCTCATCTGTCACCTCTTCTCTCTCCGATGTCCTATCTTCCTCTTCAGTGACTAGTCCAAGACATGTGACACCCATAGTTGCAGGATCGAAGACACAGCTCACAGATCCCTGCCAAGGGCTTTCCCCAGTCACCTATTCAAGGCCCATACCTGCTACCTGCAACCCCACCAGTGTCCTGACTGCACAAGCCTCCAGCAACACCCTCCAGCCAGACCATCAGCAATGATGGGAAGATGGATCCAGTTTCACCCCGGTTACCTTCTGCGCACACATCCTCAGCCTCGCACACAGTCCATGCAGTTAGAGATACACAGGAGACAGTAAACATGCTCCCTATGTCGACAGCCCACTGAAGCTGCTTCCACCATTTCAGTGCAAACCTAAAAAGCTCCATCAGTTAATAGCTGATCCAGCGCTCCACCACCCTTCACCCACCAGCTGAAGGACAACGTTTTTGTCTAGTTACAGATTCTCCAAGACAACACAATACATGCATCTAGGAGATGATCCACATCTCTGGCCAGGCCTTCCAGCATCAGGAGCCTGTGTTATATGTGAAAGTTGCACTGATTATTTTTCACCTTGGCTATTACACACCATAAACTACTATTACAACTATAAACTATCTGCTAACAAAAGAGACAATAAAACTCGTATAGGAAACAATTAGGCCCTTTCAGTAGTCCCTGTTTAGTATCACAAAATCCTTTTAAAAGTCCCTTTCTTCCAACAAGAACCCTGCTTATGCCTTTCAACTTAAAATAGTATTCACTTCAATACTGTAACAGTGTGGACAATGTCTGCTTTAATGCTCCAAGGGTGGAAAAAAATTCACATGGTTTGATATTTTGTGGATTTTTTTTTTTGATGCTCAAACTGTCATTTTCTGAATAACTGCATCCTAAAATAAAAAAATCTAGGGAGATAGGAAAAATACAATTCTTACACCTTTTTTGTTTGCAGGATAACACCAAGGACACATTCACATGTGAAAAAACCCACAAATGTTGATCAGGACAAAGTACAGAATGGGACTACTTGAATAAATAATTTAAAACCTCTATAAACAATAAACGATCATTTGACACAACCACGTGTAAGTGAAAGTTTTCACAGAGCAGAAGAAACAACAATAGACATAAATTTCTAATCTCATCTTTCAATGGTCAGGCTTCAGATCAAAGAGGACACCTAAATAAATAGCAGAGAAAGTGAATTCATAGTTAGGTAATTTACAGGAAAAGGCATTCAAATAAGAAATACACAGGTTACTGATGACACTGGTGACAGGGAATTCATAGCAGGACACAAATTTCCAACAACACGCCTCGACTTGACAGGTTCTCTTTAAAAATCCCTATGGAAGGAGCAGTTCAATTTCTTTATCAAAGAGGCGCTGGCATTCACACCGCACACGTCTCACGTCACAGCAGTTCCCTGCCCATACCCTCCAAGCACAGGCAGAAATACGGCTCCTGCAGTGGAGACAGGGAAAGGTTTTCACAGAAGAGGGAAGCTTTTTGGTAGTCTCGTGTTTACAAAGGAGTTTACTGGGTTGTCAAGGAGAAAAAAAACAAAACAACCAAACCTAGTGATCCCCATACAACATGTTTTGAATACACACAATTAAATTTGTCACAAAATTACAGATGAGTTCTCCACCAAACTTTGAAAGCCTGCCCCAGTACCCTCGCCTCACTAATTGGTCTTGGCAAGGAGCACCAAGATACTGTTAAGTCTGAAAGTTTGCTCGAGAACCAGATCCACAGGTTTGAGAAGTTTTCTCGAGCCACTCCCAGCTGGCTAGTGGGCAAACCACTGGGAGACTGCCAGAGCCTCCAAGGAGGGCAAAGTTGAGGGCAGGATGTGACACATTTACCGCAATCACGAAGACTACTTGTCTTCCCAACACCCAGCATGGCTTACAGCCTCTAAGCAAATGCAAAGGACTATCAGCTCAGACAGGGCAAGATGAATTTTTTTCTTGCACTGTTAAAGTATGCATTCAGCAAGGTCATTTGTTCCTGCACCCTTCAAGACTGTGAATAGGATTAAAAAAAGAGTTGGGATCTCTTACAATTAAAAGATAAAGCAACAGGTCCTCATATTTTGTAGCTGAACACAAACACCAGCAAAGCCTGCTCTCTGGTGCCCTTCTCCCAGCCCACCTCTCTGGAACATGAGCTAGTTCAGTTTAAGTCCTGGAATATTTTTGTTTGTGGTTTAGGGCATCTCAACTGATTGGGTGCAATTAGCCGCATCGGGACCAAACCCAGAGTTAACACATCTGAACTTTAGTACAAACTGTTTGAATTAAAACTTTCCATTGCAGCAGACTATGCTTTTATTTAACATACAAAAGAAAATCCCACCTATCCACCAATAGGTTTAATGGTAAAGCTCCATTTTGAAAGCACAGCTGAATCCTGAACCAGGAAAGCATCTCTAACCATCTCCGACTATATACATATGAAAGTCACTGCAACAGCACGCAACTATAGCTAGTTACGTACCTGCCAGCTAGAGGAAAAATAAAAATCTAGGTGAGAGGAATATTTTATTTTCTTAAATAAAACACCATTTGTCAATTTAAAAGAAGAAAGATTCTACCAGATGGGCCACCCTCCTTAAACAAGCATTAACAAGACTTGGACACTGAAGAAGAGCGATACCTTGTGGCTCTGTTAACATGACAAGTTATCAATTTGAGAGTGGGTCATTTGCTAATAAAGCAGAGGGCACTTACTGTCAGTAATGTTGCAGAACCTGCCAATCTAACATGTTTGCCTACTTTCTCCTCCCCCATTTTTAAACATAGTTAAGATAATCCATTTAGAGGGTCAGAGAAAAGAATCTAGGACAGATCCATAACATGAGTGAGTTGTAAGTGCAGAAGCAAGACAAAAACATGATTTCAGAGGAGCAGGAAGTGCAATAGCACATGAGATACAATCACATCCATAGGTGAGTAAAGCCAGGATAATGCCACGGTCAGGTTAGCATTGCATTTGAGCTTCTGGAATATTCAAAGACAAAGCATTTTAATGTTGGAGCTGTTTTATAACACTTTGTCTGGAAATTACTTATTACCAGATGAAAAACATAGAAAATAGGTGAAAGGAAAAAATGTCTAGCTACCTATGGGGCAAGGCAACCGGATTTACGTGATCTGTGGTTACAATAGGTGCAATTTGTCTGCCTCTGCATTTATCTGACTAGGCATACAAATCTCAAGACCTTTCAATTTATTAAATATAAGTTATTACTGTCTGCAGTGACGGAGGTGATGCTCATTGCCAGCAACATACGGGATCATCTTTCTGGACACTTGTTTTATTTTTACCAATTCCAGCTTATGGTTGGCTGGGTGTGGGTGTGTTTGCTGGGGGTTTTTTTGTTTTGTTTTTTTTTCAAAAGCAAATGCAGGTTGACATATTTTTCTGAAAACAAACACACACACTTGTAGTACTTGACCACATTTTAACCACAGTAACAATGTCATCAGGCTTCTGGATTCTACAGAGTTTCACAATGTTAAAACAGATTTGTACTCATCTTATTTAAATGAAATTTTAAGTCTGTTTCTTCAGTCTTAATTTTATTCTCACTTTGAGAATTCCTTTATACCTGTAACTGTCACCTTCACTTCAGTTTTATACTTCCATTTCATTATGCACCAGTTTGCCTTAACTTGTCCTCTGTGTGATTCTTGAGAGTTTTAGTAAGTATTGATTTTCCACAATACAGTTTCTTCTCTTTACAACACTAAGCTCATAAAACCAAAAGAATTCCTTTCTAACTTTTCCCAGCACTGTTTACATTTCTACATATACAGTTAGTCTAGCCTTATCTAGCAAAAAATTAAAGCATTATTCTTTTTAGCAACTGAACATACTGGGACTAATGCCTGCCAGAGAGACTGAAGCACCAGGTATAAATTTTCAGTTTCACTGAACAGAAGTAACCTATCAGATACACTCTGCATTTCAGATATAAACAGCAAACCAGAACTTCCTCTTGCTTTAATCCCATAAACACTGGCATAATGCCACATAAGATAACAAGATTTAGGAAGCGGAGGACTTGAATGTACAATAAAGCAGCTATTAAAAAATTGTGGAGATCAAGGAAACAAAGTAATACCAGCAAGAAAAGTAAGGCTTGTTAAACTCAGCATCCTATCTGGAACAGTGGTCTAATATGAGATGCCTAAAGCAAAGCAGCAGCACAAAGCATGTGCATACTTCTTCCCTCGTATACTCCCCCACTGTGAAGTGATTTGCAACTCCAGAACTTCAAGGGAGCATCATTTGGCTTTTTAGCTTAACGGAATTTTCTCCAGAAAAAAACCTGCCCAATCACTTTTAAACCAAACTCTACAGGAGTCTGGTAATATTGTACAACTTCTTAATATTTTTCATGTCAGCAAAGAAAGTAATTGGAAGGGAGCACAGGTGGGTCACCAGCCATAGGTTCCCAACCCAGTCATTGTGTTTTATTACTGCTGCAACAACTAAAGAAGTCTCAGAAAAAATGAGGGGTATTATTCTGAGACCAGTACAAAAAAAAAAACCTGGAACAAACCAACAAAATTAGAAGTAGCAGCATCTGTTTGATGACTTTGTGCCAGCTAAAGAGCCTGAGCAATAAAGAACATTTTAAAAAGGTGACGGTGAAAGAGGAAAAAATGTTGAATAATACTTCTCTTGCAGTTAAATCCTACAGTACATGTGCAAATCTCCCTCAGAACATTTCATTCATTCTAGTTCATTCCAGTTTGGGAAAAAACATAAGCTACATTATCATCTTCTTTTAAAAAGTGGAACATAGTGCTGCTAAGAAGCACATGGAGAATTTTTACAATCTACTGGCTGCAAATCTCATAAAAATTAAATCCATTTGCTGTTCTTCCATTTAAAATATGCATGGTAACAAAGCAACAGAAATTAGCATTCAGTGGTCTCTTAAATCATCCCTCCCTGCTCAAAATGTGAAAATAAACCACCACAGATTATATCACCAGTAGCCTTACTTCTTCAGCTCTGTGATGACGACAAGGACCATGACTGTGTCAAAGCCAAATGATTATTGTCTACATTATTACTTCTGACTGTTCAGAGCATGCAAGGCAGAGAGAACTTCCACCACCACTTTCCAAAATGCTTACCAATTACTTGATGTCAACTAAGTAACAGCTGAGTAGCATTAAAAAGCCATGCAAGTCACATGCAGAGAATTCAAAAAAATTTTGCTTCTTCACAACCAAGTTTTTGAAGTCATGTTCCACAAACAACTGCTGCATTAATGGTGTAAGTAAATAAGCCACGAGTCAAAAACCTAAGAACCTAATCTAGCTCTGTGTGGAAAAAAAATCTGTTCAAAGTGAGACTCAAGTGCATCTGAAGGTTAAAAGTAGACCCTCCTGCATGTTTTTTTCAGACTTGTTTCTTGTAAAAACACTGATTCTGTTGTTGTTTAAACTGACAATCTTAACTGCTGTCTGGCTCATTGCTTTTTAGGCATACAAGAGGCAATGATGCCCTGTTTTATTTCCTTGGCCTAAATTTGTGCCTTTGAAAACCCTCCATAACCTGATATTTTTCAATCCAAGCTTCCCCCACAAACTATGTAAGAACAATACATCTCTTTCTCTCCTTACCTCCTTCTTCAGCAACTACAGGCTGAGGCTGATGTCAAAATTTCTTAGGGCAAAGAGCTGCCTCGACCCTTCCTTTCTAAACTAGTAAGTAAACGCCAGATGAAAACTATCTCCCAACACACCACAGGTATCTTACACTGCAAGGATGATCCTGTTGAGTCCTGTGAAGGAGGAACACGAGCCAGAGCTCACCATTGGTGAAGCTTTCTGGTATACAGCTGTATAATTGGGTTTTACAAGCAGCTCTGTAAATTGTTAGATTAACTGTCTGTACTGTTAATTCCTTCCTCAGTATGTGTCTACAGAGAGTGAAGGGAAATATGATGCTTTATCTATAATTGCCACAATTAGAAGGACTTTTTTCTAATTCTGTCTTAACACATAAAGCAGTATTAGACTGCAGTATCCACCCCTGCCAAATGTCTGGAGACCCTGAACTTAAATCGGTTCAGAAAGGCACTGAAGGATAAAAATCAAGATGTGTCTCAGACAATCTCAATAAAAGTTCTGATTCAGAAAGCACCTGAACTGCAATAGAGATCCCCCTTCTCCCACTGAACAACATTTAATCAATCACTGAACAACATTTAATCTGGTTAATTTCTCTTACACTTTTCTCCCAATACTGTAACTCAGGACCCATGCTAGATGAACCTTCAATATAAAAATCCTATTTCATCAGTTTACAAATAGCACATTATTTATTACTTCAGTGTTCCACACCTATTTCCAACTTTAGCCCACACCATCATACTCTCATACATTCACATACAGGCTCTGGAAGGGAACAGCAATCACCCTACTTAACCCAGAAAGAAAGTTCAGTATTGTGGATTTATAGTATTTATTCTTTTTATAGTGCTAGTTATGCTGTTCTTTGATTCCAGAAGAACCCAAAATGCACCATAGCCTAGATAAATTACTTTTTTTACTGGAACATACCAGATTCACAATGACACTCAGCAGCATCAACTTTATTTTATTGTTTTTATTTCATGATGCTCCAATGCACTTTAATAAATGGCTATGTTTACAAAAAGAAAACCGATGCTTTTTCAATTACTTCTAAAAATTAAAGTTTTTTAAATTAAAAAAAAGGAAGATAAACCCCTCCCTGCAAAACTACCTTTGCACTTCTCCCTCACCCAACCAAGCAACCCTGTCACCAGCTCACTCCAGGGAAGCCAAATGCTTCTCTAGGCCAGTCTGGCTACAGCCATCAACCCCTACAAAAATCTAGGCTGTCTCAGTCTCCTCTCCATCCCTATGTCTGTTCAGAAAGCTTTATTAAAAACATGAAGTAAACAAACTAGACTACAAGAAGAAACACCCTGCAGAAGCCACAAAGAACAGCAGATGGTAGAGAACTAGAGCTACAAAGGGTACCCGCTGCACTGAATGAAGTGGAGGCTCATTTCCAGCATCATCTTTTGGTATGTGACTTCTCAATTGCTCTGCAGAGAAAGCACCAAGGGTGGCAACAGAAAGAGGACAAAATTCAAACACGCTGAAAAGCCCACAGCACACAAACATGGGAACAGCTGTAGGGAAACCTACCAAGGATGATTCTATAACCCCTTAATTTTGTCTCCAATAGTGATTAATGGCAGATGTTTAGGGAAGAGTTTAAAACAGGACAAGCATGTTGCAAAGCTGCCACAGAGCTGTCTCCCTGATTCCAGCTTGTGGCTTCAACTACAGGCAAGATCTTTGTATTTAATCTTTACCAGACCTGTCTTCCACAAGTTTGTCCAATTAGTCTTGAACCCATGTAATCTTTCAGCATCTGTATCATCCTGTGGCAAGGAGCTCTGCAGCTCACATGGTGGGGTGAATAAACTCCTTTTTCATGTTGAATCAACCTTCTAGTTTCACTTGATGTCACCTACCTCTATACAGTACCTTGTCAGTTTGTTTACTTCTTCCTATTTGTGATTCACAGGCTTTTTTCATGTCCTCTCCACAGCAATTTCTTTGAGTCTGCAGGTTTCTATTCTACTGATTTTTTCTCATGCAGAAAAAATCCCATTTATCTCTTACTATTTTGCTCTGAAGCTTTTCTAGTTCCACAGCACCTTTTTTTGTGAATGGAAGGACCAAAACTATTATCCACAAGCACAGCTGATCTGCAAACTTAACGGATTTTTAAAGTTGCAGTGTCTTTAGCAGCTTTCCAGAATATTTAAACCCTGAAACAGACCTCAATCCCTTTCATCCATGACTCCTTTATATCAGAATGAAGCTGCTCTGCCCCTCATGTCTGCCTTCACAAGCACAGTTCCAGTCTGCTTTTCTCACTTAGCTTCAATAGCCCCTTTCCCCTGCACGGAAAGGTGTCAAGGTGTCTGCAAAATACCATCAAATCATTTCCTCTGAGAAGCAGCAAACCTCCCAGCAGCCCCACCAGGATTCCAACAAGGGAGAACAGGGCTTCCCTTCACCAGTGTAATGAGAAAAATACAGAGAGAACAAGTGTTGTTGTGTGCAGGCCACTGGAAGCTGCCACTCCAACACCGGGCTGGCGAGACACTCGGTGTGAGGAGCTCCCGCAGCCACCATTTCTGAAGAGCTGCTACCAGATAAAGGTGCTTTGTGACACAGAGCTAAACAGTTGTATTAGGCAAGACAGAACCAGTGAACTGAGACCAAGCAACAACCAGGTGAGGGTGAATGGGGACAAGTGAGTGAAATAGTGACCCTGTTGGGAAGAGGAGACAGAGTGGGAGGAGAATGACTGGGACTAAGTCAAAAAGCATGCCACTGTGCTGGGACTGAGCAGTGAATCAACAGTCAGGTGCAGCAGCCTCTTCATGTGCCCAGGAAGTGGGAATAACAAGCCTGGGCTGAAGTTGTGAGTAGTTGGAGAAATATCACATGAAGTGACAATTTACAAGTGTATTTCCAGAGAGACTGAGGACTGACAAAGACAAAACCATCAAGTAGTCAAGGCTGCTGTCCTGGTCTGAAGACAAATAGTGATACACTAAAGGGTTGTACACAGCTGGCATGCACATCAGAGTGTGGTAACAGGTTCCTGCAGAGCAGGCCAAGTCCCCTTTAACATGTTACAGTTACGGAGTTCTGGCTCATCGCTACAGACTGTCTCCTCAGAAAGGGTTAATCAGTCACTAGGGTTATTAGTCTGGAATGTAAGTGTCCTGATAACAAAAGAACTGTAAATCTGAACTGTCATCTACAGATGATTCAGACATTTGCATAGAAACTGTTTATCATAAAGCAAGAGCAACAGAACATGACACAGACCCTGCCAAACTGGATACGAGACACTGGGATTTCACTCCAACCCAGTCCCACACCTCCTTGTCCCCAAGAAAACCAATCTCCCACCCAACAAAAGCTGCACCTCCAAATTTCTTAAGTTTTATAATAAAACATTTTCAGTTTTATTCTGTTTCTTCTATCCCCACTTAGTCCTTCCTTTCTTATCTATCCAACACACTTCCACACTGCAATAGGAGCCAGGAATAAATGTTCTGCTCCCCATACCACACCACCAAACTGCATTCTTTCCAAGCAAAAGCTACAGTGGCAGGACCTAAGAAAAACAAACAAACCAACCAAAACAACAACCACCACAAACCAAACAAAAAATCCCACACAGCTGCTGCCTTTCATGCAAGATAAAAACAAGCATAGATACACAAGAGCTGCATCCATTAAACAGTGAGAAACACACTGGAAAAACTTTGGTTGGTTTTAGAAACCTCAAGGTTATTATAGAAGAGTTTCTAAACTTTAGTCTTCCTGTGTTTTCTAAGATACTCTAAATTTATATCCAGATATTCACATTTCAGTAAATTCTGCAAAGATCTGTTCACTTGTGAAAGGATGGAACCTGCAACTGTTCTAGGCACCTTAAAAGGACAAGAATGGTCTTCACCACTGGAACAAACATGCTTGGTAATAAAAGAGCATTTTACTTTCCCTGATATATTTGGACCTTCACCTGACAACAAACTGGCACAATGGGTGACAGAGCCAACCACTAAAATTTTGGTGATAAAATTATTTTTAAAACAAAGTGACAAACCACAAGAAAGACTGAACCAAAGGCTTTTTAGACAATACAAGCCATTAGCCAACCTACTCTCTTCAGGTGTCCTTCCAGAACCACAGTATTTAGAAAGCACATTTATCAGAACAAGAAATTATTAAGACTAATACTATAGATTCCATTAAAACTTCTCTTCCACCATTTCCTTCAAAAAGGATTTCAAACAAATTCAAACCAATCTCTCCTCCCATTTGGCCTGAGGAGTTCCGAGACAAATCTGTAGGGATTATTTTAGAAGACAAAGTTCAACAAATCAAAACCCAGCAGCTTTCTCACTGTCCACACAGCTCTTTGCAGAGTGCAAAACCATTAGCAAATTATTCACAATAGCAAAAAAAATAAAAAAAACAAAAACCAGAGAGCCTCGCCAGAGGTGGGGAAGCCAGTAAGACAAAAGCCTTCAACTTCCTATTCATGTTGTTCACTCCTGGCTTCATCCTTTCCATCCTTTTCATTACACTCCCTGCAATGCATGCGCTGCTCTTTCCTGTAGCCTCTTACCAGGCAGGATACCCACAGGAGACAGAGGAGAAACTCTGCTTCACCTCTTGAGATGGAGGTCAGGGTGCTGCCAGTGCCAACATACACCACTTTACTTCTCCCTAGTACTCCTGAAGACCCTCTGTGGTGCTGTGAACCATGAGCTATGCTGCAGAGAGGTGCCAGGCCTGAGGAAACACAGATGCCTCCTGTGGCATGCAGCTGTAGGAGCTCACAGACCACTTCAATCTTGTTTAGAACACCCAGCAAACTTGGGGAGAAGGTGGAGAAGACAGCAAAAGAGGGGTGCATTCTATATGTGGACACCAAGATAGAAACACTGTCAGCTGCACTTAAAGTTGGTGCTCTCCAGAGCTGTGCAAGAAAGAATAGGGGGCTCAGCTGAAGCCTTAAATTAAACAAAGCAGGGGGGGCTGGATTAGTGTGCACAGACAGCATAAGGCAGCAAGGTCTGAAGCCTGTTTATGTCATTGTGGTAGCTCCTGCAATCCATCAGATTTTGTACACCCAGGATGCGGCTGGTACACAGGAGTCTGTTGCCATCCAGGAAATTTAACAGACTAGACACAAAGAAGTGCAGCTACCTCAGTGACACTGGATCACCTACAAGAGCACACACACATACATGCAGACACCTGGAACTGTGACAATTGTGACCAAAGAAACTGCCTCAAAATGACCACCCCAGACTTTCAATACCTTTAGACCACTGAAAAGGCACCTAGTGAGAGTCAGGACCCTCGTACAACTGTTGTTCTTGGAGAGTAATGAGCCATTTCAGGCACCTGGAGATTTGAACACCTGTCTCTTTATAACATTATAAAGAAAATCTTCCCAAGATACTTTAAACCAAAGCAGCCAGTTAGGTATTACCTGAACTAATATCTTCAATCTTGATTTAAAATTAACAGGGCCATTGTTTAACTGGCAGCTTAAGTGAAGCCAGTTATAATACAGAGAGCCACAGCTCACTCAAACATGGCTGATTCTTATTCTGATATCTGAGCAAATCATGGAAATAGTCGAGAAGGGAACTACTGTGTTTTTACTAAGGAAAAAAGCTTCAAGGCTTCACTTCTGGATCAGAATAAGCAAACATCCCTGCAGATGGGATGCAGCAGAAAGCAGCTGGTGCACAAGCTCAGTTGCATAGCAGTTTAGGTATAAATCATTCCACCTGGCCAACATGAATGCAAAAAGCATCTGTTTCTTGTACTACTGACTTGCAGTCTTTTGATTAAAAAAGCTCACCTGAAAAACCCTACTAGAAGAGACCAGTTCTACCCAGAAAGGTAAAGTTCCAGTTTTGAGGGAGATAAGGAAAAGAGAGGCAGGGAAGGAAGAAGGATCTTGCCCAGACTGGTTATGCTGTTTCCATCCTTAGTGTCCCAACATCTGTCTGGATAAAAGCCCTAAGCAACCTTGTCTGACCTTGCACCTGAAGTCTGTTTGTCATTGTGGTAGCTCCTGCAATCCATCAGATTTTGTACACCCGGGATGTGGGTGCACCTGAGCCTGTTTTGTGCAGATTGGAGACACTCTGAAGTACCTTCCAACCTGAATTATTCTGTAGACATTTAGAAATAATATTAAGTTTGTGGGTATTCTTGTATATATCCTAATAAACTTCCTTTGGTAATGGACTGACAAAAAAAAGTGCTTGTAATATCATGGTGACATCATCACCCTTTATCATTGTTAAGTCATCAGGCTGACAGGATGACACAAATTCCATTTGCCATAATAATTATTCCCTACTTTAAGATAACCTATTTTAAATTCTGTTACACAACAATAGTTCTAGACTCAATTCTGAATTACCAAGCCAACAATAGCTGTTAATTACCATTCTAATGGATTTGAGAGATCAAGGATGTAAAAACCAGGCCCAGAAAGAACAGCAAAATCCGGGCCTACTCACTTTTTAAGTGTTCTCTCCAGAATTTCACTAGGTACTTTGAATCTTCCGCCAATATAATATCACAGAAGGACAGAGTTTGAGTCTTTTGTTTTAAAAGCAAAGTTAAGACACAAACTAAGCAACTGAGTGAAACTTACTTTGACAAATGAGAAGGCCTCAGGTAAAAGACATACACACCTACATACACCTATGCATGGGAAGGACTTCTCAAATAATGTGTTCTTCACTCAGGGAATGGTCCATGTGAAGATGGTCACATCTTCAGAATGGTCTTTGCACAAGATTCAACAGCATCACATCAGATCGCTCTCTTGTGCTGACAGTGGGTGGGCGCCAAGAACATGGAAGTGATCCATTTAACAGAGCAATCTGAGCATGGAAGATGATGCCACTGAGTGCACAGAGACAAAGTTCCCAGATTACAAGTTAGTACAGCAGGAGACATGAATTCACTTGCAAGACCACTAGATTTCATGTAATCCCTAGTATTAAAATATTTAGAAGTTGAAAATAATTCAGATATTAACAATGCTTTTAATACAGAAATGCAGCTCAAGAAACAAGGTCTCTGTGCAAGTCAGGCAAAAAGCAGTCATTGCCAATGCATAAAAGTGTTCCATCAATTGTGAGGTGATGAAGTGGTACTCTTATGGAAAAGATGTATGCTGAAAATTAACATTAATCTTTATTTTAGCACCATAATCTCCAAGAGGGTCAGCTAGGCATCTACCACAGGCAGCCAAAAGCAGAGAAACTCTCAGAATAAAACCATCTGGGGTCAGGTCTTGCCAGATCTTTGTCCTGCATCACCCTTAAGCAAAAACTCAACCAGTTATAGGTCAAAGGAAAGTTAATTAAAAAAAATAACTCTCCCATCCCCTAAAAATACACAAAGTAAAGCATGACCATGTCATGTCTTGCACATGTTCTCTTCAAAAATTCTGAATTGAACCGAAACCAAAAATTAGCTAGCAGTGGCTCACCACAAGACCAGCTTCAACTTGCCTGCCTCATTATCCTCTGTCAAGCAGCTTTACACATCAGAGGTGGCTGGTTGATAGGAAAGATGCAGCATGGGGACTTAGAACAAACTGAATTGGGACTGTAGCTCTACACCTTACAGATAAGCAATAGTTTTATCTTCATACCAAAGCAAAACATGAAGTCCTTCAGTGATAAGTACATAGAAATTATTTTTAAATTACATCGATTGGTATAAAGGGGAAGAAAAATAAAAAGCCGTAAATTTATTCATCTTTTGAGATTTCCCGTTAGAAACCTAGTACACTTCCACCATGGGTAAATACTACCATAAAGATATTCTGGCAGCAATCCTAAACCTCCAGAACCTCTTGGTATTTGGCATATTTTGAAGTGGGGTAAAATAAATTTCATGGTCTTTTGATTATCCACACACACCATTAGGTTCCAGAGATTTAGTAAATACCACAAAATTGATGATGTATCAACATTTGGCTTCTTTTTTTTCCTTACCCCACCATGAACTAGGCCACAAAATTAACAGGTCTTTTTAAAGATACTCCTACAACAAATGACCTCCTGTAGTGAACACTGCTTTTCTCTTGGAAACATCTCAAATAGTTTGTCTGCAATTTTTTTCCTCGGAAAACAGCATATCCCAAGTAAAGCAAAACAAAGACTGCAACAGGCACAGTAATCACTGGGGATTTTCTTCTGGGAAATGTGTGTGCAGGAAGGTAAGTTTACCAGTGAGGCTGACCACCCATGAGAATTCCCACAGCATGGCACTCAAACTGCAGAGACATCCTCAGATTCCCAATACACTCACATCTTTTGTAGTCACTTAACTATTCTGGTTAGCGTTAAAAACTTTTTATTGTAGTATGGTCTCATCCAATAAAGCCCTCTCATGAGCATCATTCACTAATGGTGCATGTGTCTCATAACACTTAATCCAGCTCTCCATCGACACTGGGCTAAGTCACCCTGGTATAATAAAAGCAGATCAACTTTTACTGTTGCATACATCCCCGTTCTGTTTTCCCAGGTTTCTGCAGACCGTGCTGTCTCTTTTGGCGCTGCTGCCCAGGACTTGAGCTATTTTAAAATCAATTCTTCACGAATCTAAAAAATACGTGACCAGCCCTTGGTGAGCTGAGACACCGGTACTGAACTGCTGCGGGCACCCGTGTGAGCGAGCCGAGGGTCGGGTCAGGGGTGGCTGGCACACTGCCCTGCCCACGGGGAGGCGGGACTCCGCTCTCCCCCCCGGCAGCGGAACTCAGCGGCACCCTCCACGCACACTCTCTCGCTCTGATTTTAGTCAAGAATCGATACATAAATTTCGAGGAGTAAGGCTTTAATCGCTTCGCTCTACAGCCTTCCCGTCTCCATCTCTCCCGCCGGCCAAAGCCCGGCCCGCTGCCCTCCCTCGCCCGCAGGTGGTGGCCCGGCTCCCGCTGCTCGCCAGGACCGGCCCCGCCGCTCTCCCCGCCGCCGGCGGAGCAGCCGCCGCAGCGCCGCACCCGCAGAAGGGGGGCGGCTGCCGGGGCCGCGCAGGCCGGGCCTGCGGCGCCCTCTGCCGGGGCCCCGCCGGGACGCGGCCCCGGAGACCCAGCACCGCCCGACGGAGCGGGCCGGGGGGAGCGTGTGCCCTTAGCAGCTGCCGTGCCTCGGGCGCTGCACCTGCGCTGCCCGAGCAGGGCTCCCCGCGGCCAGCCGAGCTTCCCCTGCTGCCAGGTGACCGCTGCCCCGGGGCCCGGCCGCTGGGGTCCCAGGAGAAGAGTCTGAGCCCTTCGCGGCCTCCTCCAGGCTGGGCAAAGCCCAGT
This sequence comes from Megaceryle maxima, assembly GCA_024605025.1. Taxonomy (NCBI): domain Eukaryota; kingdom Metazoa; phylum Chordata; class Aves; order Coraciiformes; family Cerylidae; genus Megaceryle; species Megaceryle maxima. Next base: position 57,362 of record JANHGN010000369.1, read on the forward strand.
CCCTCCAGTCCGCCCATCCCGGCTGGTGAGGCGCCTGAGGATTCCCCCAGCCTCCAGCACCGGAGGTTAACCGTCAACTGTGCCTAGGATGGCATCAAATCTGGAATCTTAATACAAGTTATTTTGCTGTAAGATGCTAAATAAAGATCAAAATTCTGCCACTTATTCTACAGGTGATACAGCATGCCTTCATTTATGAAGTTCTATTTTCTACAGTAAAAAAGTTTTAAAATACTACCAAATCTTAGCTGATAGGAATAATTATTTATTGCTGTCCTTTTCCTGAGTTCTGCCATCCTCATCACTGAAAAGGGAGTCCTGTAATTAGTCCCTTACCTCATCATCACTCTCAGAACACGCCCCATTCACAATACCTGGATTTTATATAGTCACGGTCTCATAGTAGAGGAGAGAAATAGGCAATGGTCTTACCTAGCACATTTCAGGAAATTTGGACATCAGCTTGCTACAGGTAGCTGGGGACTGTAGAGAATCCAGATCATCCCATCTTTGGTGAGAAGCCTACCCACTTGACAACTTTTTGAACGCACATTGAAATATAAGAAATTCCATTTAAAAATAAGAACAAGCTTTTTTACTGCAAGAATTGCCAAGCACTGGCACAGATTGTTCAGAGAGGTGGTGGAGTCTCTACCCTTGGAGATACTCAGAACCTAATCAGATACAACCCTGAGCAACCAGCTCCAGCTGACCCTGCTTTGAGCAGATGGTTTGACTAGATGACCCCCAGAGGTGCCTTAACATCTCAGTCATCCCATGATTCAGTGACCATACTAGCAAGCTCTATGCATGGGGCACTGCTGGATTTTCAGGTATGGCAGTCAGAGAAAATGCCTTGAAAAATCTTATGTACAGAATTCCTTCTGGAGAGATAGGTAAGCAAAACCTTCACGTTCCTCCAAATTAAATGCAATCCAATATGAATACACTTCATAATTACAGTAGAAGGTTGGGTTCCCCCCCCCTTAAACTTGAAACAGTTTCTCACCTTATAAAGCTCATCCTTCTCCTCTCTGACAGGCATATTTGTGCAAGAGTCTGAGTCTGATATCTCCAGTGAGCTGTCATCTTTTTCTGATCCATCACACCTATCGGTGGAATCACTATCCTTCTCCCAGTTGATGAACTCCAATTCATCTAAAATATTTGTAAAGAGTTTCTTAGCCACCATATATTATTCATAAGCATGAAGTCACAGTAATATTCCAGTTATCCTGACCTGGGGAAAAAAATGGCAACATTATTTTTTATATATGTTCAACTGATGTTTAACTGCTTTATAACCCTGACTCTCGTAGAAGGTAAATCCTACTAGCAGACAATCTTCTGTTAAGAAAGATCTAAAAACTACTACACAGAAAGATTTCAAAGTACCAGCCACAAAAAGGCACTATATTTAACTTCCTAGGTAAGGAGGGGTTTTTTAAGTTTAGTTAGTTATTTTCCTAGGGTTTAATTAGGATTTTTTTCTGCACAGTTGAATTTTCCAAGTGTGCTTGTTCAGAATTAACTGTTGTAAGCAAATACCTCAGACAGTGACCTGGAACAGCTGAAAATTTGGTGCAAGTTAACATCAGCTATCAGTGGTAACCCTCACAGAGAAATAAAGGTAGTTGAAACACTCACCTCCTAAAACACCACGGCTAAATACACAGGTCTGCACATCAAACCTCTAAACACATCTGACAGAGGATTGTTTAGGATAAATTAATAGAAACAGGCACAAGAACAGATGGAGTTTATTTAAAAAACAAGAAAAAATCCAAAACAAAAAAATGGCAGTAAGCAAAGAGATGCAGAACTGTTCTTTCACCATCCCTATGACAAAGTAGCATTGAATGCAACTCCAAAAGTCCCCTCACACCTTTGAGGATCTCCTGAAGGCAGTGGAAGCCTGAGCTGCCATAGCAGCCTCACCACCCTTCAGGTCCAAGTGTCCACAGAGGAAGAATCTCATTGCATTTTGTATAAGTGAGCATATTCGAAGGAGGAGAGATGAAAGCTTTGTGTTTTGCTTTTCTGCTTTTATAAATGTTATATTTCTAACACGGAGTCACATACAGGGGAGGAGAACAGAGCCACCTGCAGAACACTCCAGACACCTGCACGGATCCATGGAACTGTGGCAGTACCTTCTGGACTTGGCAGTGTTACTATATTTTGCATCCCTAGTTTCTTCACAGAACTTCCAAACTCTGAAGTCACCCAGACAAGTAAACACCCAGCTCTGGCATCACCTGCTTCTTCATGCACACGAGTGCATTTCTAACTATGATACAGCTTCATCAGAAAGTTTAAACACAGACTGGTGACCAGGCAGCACAGAGGTCACTCTTGAAGTCGTGTGGCAAGCTGCATGCAACTTGTGACAGCAGTATAAATTCCTTAATAAAATATGAAACAATCAGTTGTATCCTGTCATGCTTAAGTGCTATCTCTGAAGGTGAACTTCATGTGAAACATCACTTTGAAAAAATACTTTCTCAGCTATTATCTTGTTATATTTATAACTGTGCCTATAGATCTACACACAGGTATATAGTGTACAGGATGGTTACTTGAAAAAGCATAGAAGTTACAGTTCTACTCCCCACTGCTTTTAATATATTTTGGGGTTTGGAAAAAAATGGAAACAATTGGATTTCCTCAGTACCTTCAGGCAGATACATCACGCATCAGGGTTTCTTCATTTAAACAGAGAAACCAAATTTTACTATCTTAAGAGAGTAAAAATGTCTGTGTATTGTCACAAAAAAAAAGGAGAATTAAAGACTTAAGATATACTTGCAGAAGATATATGCAACAGAATGATACTAATGGCAGTTTAGAAAGATTCCTGGTGAATATTAAATTGCAGTCTAGACAATTGACAATCATTTCAAAAAGAAAGAAAAATCACTCGGGTTTAAAAAGGTGACCACCAGATATGTCAGTCACAGTGTTAAATCAAGGACAAAAATATGGATGAGAGGAGGAAGACTTTGAATTTTTGTTTTAACCTAAGGAACCTGTTTAACCAGAGTCATGCACAAAAAGTAAACCAGTCAATCCATTTGCTCAACTCAGTGGTGTTTGAACACTTTGCCAGACATCCAGGATGTGAGATATAGCTGAAATACTTCAGACATAGCTCTAAAACTTCAGCTAGATCTGAAGTATTACTAAGTTAACCTGATTTATTTTTCACATTGAAAATGATCCTAACAAGTTCTACTGCAAATTGGACATTATCCTAATTAACATTAAATAATAGAGCACACAAGATTTTTCTATCTTTAGCTGTACTTTTATCATCAATTTCTCTCCCTTCTGTCATCCCCCGCTCCACAAGTTAAAAACCCAAGTCCTGAGAACAAAACTCACGACTGTTTGGCACAATACAACTCACAGGGAAAACAAGGAATACTGTGTCCCAAAACAAACACGCTGAAGAACATGATGCTCCCAGCAGCTGCAAAGTCTGCCACAGCTACTGCATAGATGCAGACAGCAACATCACCAGTAGAACAGGGCGGGCAGAGAAAGCTGTTCACAACCCCACTATCTGTGCCACAGCAGAGAAGGAACCAGTACAAAACTTAATATAGTAGAAATAAGCTGACATGTTTTACTCAGTGGATAACCTGCCCAACTATGTGCCTTTACTCCAAGGTTTACAGTTTTTTTGTACATAATTTATACTATGAGCTTACTCCAAACTCAGATGGAATTGATGAAAAAATGCCAACTGACTTGACAGAAATAGGATCAAATCATGTCATTTTGTCAGAACGACCTCAAAGAATTTTCATTACAGCACTTGAAGTTGCAAGAAGGCTTCTTGACAAATCTGCCTGTGTTTGAGCTTACCTTCACTGCTACTGTCCTCTAACAATAAATCACGTCTGCTCGGTGATTCCTCCTCTGGTGTGGAAGCGTGACTTTTCTTGCTGTGTAACCTTGGAATCAATGTTTTATTTCCATCATCTGAAAAATCACTGCCACTAGAGGTCCATATTATGTCCTCAGCATCCTTAGAGCTTTCAGCAGAGGCAGATCCTATTAAAAAGAATCACAGTGTTAGATTACAGAAATGTAACTTTGTTAAATTTAACATTCTTAAAACTTAAACTATAGCATTTTTGAACTGGAAAAAAATTAGCAATTCTGTCACCAGGCATCAGAGATCAATACTGGGACATTAATTCACAGGTATTTCGTAGACATACATGCATTATTTTAATTTTGGTTCTTCACAGTAAATGCTAACATTTCATTTCATACCATGAGACTATCACTCTGTCCTTCAGCAGAGTGAGGACAAGTAATGACTGTCTGACAGTCCTCTACACACAGTCCTAATGCTCCCACATTTGCCCTTTTAAAATAAAGGGTGTCCTTAGAATTCTAGGTTTGGGATTTATTCATTTGTTATTCTTTCTATAAAGTCAGAAAAGTATTCCATCAGCAGAGATTACTCTCTGGTTTTATCCTGAGAAAAAAAATTTCAAGCCTTTCAGGAGTAACAAAGAATAGCTGTTATGAAGAGCAGCATTTAAATTCAAAGTACCTTTCTCCATCATTTTTAATAACAAGAGCAAGGAGAAAAGGATTAATGCTTAGCATTGAGCATACAGAATTAGCAATCATAGGAAGGCAGAATTTTCCAATTCCTACCATTACTAAAGCTTTTTAGGTAAACAGAACGTTAGACAATTACTGGGGGTTTAGAATTAGGCAGGAGAGCCCAGAAGAGAGAAATAAAAGCACATCACCTCCTGCAACACCGGGGTTCTTTTCAGAAATCTAGAACATCATGATTTTGAACCCCAAAGGGTAGACAAAAGGTGCCCAGTAGGTCACCTACTTAAGTCCAACAGAAGCAGCCCAGCTGCTGGAGCAAGTAGAAATACAAAGACTGAAGAAGCCCCTGCCCCCTCTTTCTTTGCATTCCTCTGGATCCAAAAAGGGAAGGAACTGGAGGGAGTTGAAAAATCCTCCTCCTTTTTATTATGCCTAGAGTTCTTTTTTTTTCCCCCCAATCACAATATTAAACAGATCCAGGTGCATACAGAAGACTGAAAAGAGGTTGACAAAATTCTGGTTTTCTATCTATTGCTCATACTTAGAAAACACATTTTCCCTCATGACTGACTGTCTCTAGAAGAAGAGAATAATTTCACCCTCTATCTCGACAGCTAAGGGTTGGGTTTCATTCCCTCCTCTTAAAAATGTGAAGAAATTAAGTATCTTGTCCCTGCTAGAACACGCACCGTATATAGCACCAGTGATGCTTCTTTTACCTGCTCAAGAGCAATTGCTGAAGTGCCTGCAGCTTTGCAGGATGTAATTCTGCCACTTTAATGGAATAGAGGAGCCCAAGCACAACAGCATCACAACTGTGGCTCTTAAAATTCTGATTAATCTAAATTCTGATTAACTAATCTTAATCAAATTCTGATTACAATAACAGGAGAAGAGGCAACCAGTATTTTAAACCAACATCTACCTTGATAGCATGCCAAACAAAGTGACAGGCTTCTGACAAAGTTAACATGAAACCATTATTACATACCTGCTGCAGTTTCAGCAGATGTTAACAGGGGTCCAAGATGTTTCTTAATCCTGTATGTCTTCTCACTAGGTCTTGGGGACTATATTAAAAAGAGGCAGAGAGATTTAATCACCAAGCCATTAAAGGCTATTTTAGCATGTAGTAATACACTCAAAACCATTATTCACCCACTACAACTTAGTAGCACAATTTCAAATTAGTTTGTTTTCTATCTTCTACTAGACTACAATATAACGAGTGAGGAGGTAATAAACCACGAAAACAGCAACATAAAAGCTGAATTTTCATTGTTTTGGAAAACAAACTTATTGTGACTATGAAAGGAATTAGATCTGACCTTGCAAAGTACAAGAGACAGTATTTTCAGCATTAAAATGTCAGAAGTGGGCTGGAAGAGCATGCTTCATAAAACACATGCCCTCTTCAAAGGTCACAGAAAGAAGCACTCAGCAGCCCTGTCTCTGATTTTACTAAATCCCACAAGCTATGCAACACTGACTGCTCAGTACCAGAAGAAACAGAAAAGCAATATGAAGATGATTTTTCATCACAAAGCACTTTTCACACAGAGCTGGCTGAACATCTCTGAACAAGATCACCACACACAAAATTAAGCAGATTTTGATATAGTTTCCAAAAGAGCATCTGGACCAAGATCCTCATCTGCAGGGTCATCAAAAGCAGGATTTTTTACAGTGAATTCATTATTGCAAACATACTCTTTAGACCTAGCAAAAAATCTTGATGCAAACTAGAGTCTTTGTTCCATATTTTTTAGGGAATGCAGGACTCCATCCCAAGTGTTACAGTACTTCTGTATCCCTCGGTGTATTACTGAACTGTTACAAGTGGTAAGTGCTATCTAGAACATATTAACATATGCTCAGAAGATTGCACTAGCAAGTTAAGACAATGACCTGATGTAACCTTGCTTTCCATTTTTGTCTACTTTGACAGTCATAAAAATACGTTATTAAATGTGGAACAAAGAAGGGCAATACCTTATAAGTGAGTCAAGCATAGAAATTGGTTTAACTGTCAGTTTGCATCTCTCTTACACCATTAAGCCAGCATTTTACCTCCAGCACTGAAGTGCTCTGAAAACCATCCCCGCACCTAAGCCATGCATTGGAAAGTGAAGTAGCAGCCCCTGATGTCCTGAGATTTGATTTTTTCAGCTGTAGGGGTGTCTCATCTGGGAAGGGTGTGCATTCTGCATTCCAAAATCGCTTCCGCTAGAAGGAAAACCAAACCTATTAAAAACACTGTGTACACAATTTTTTTTCAAGATAAATTTATTTAATCTAGACAGCCCTTAAATATTTTCTGAATACTTAAAGACAAATTCCAACTTTTACTGAGCTGGGCAGTAAAAAGTCTTAAACACTTGCAACTATTTTTTTTTTCAACACTATCACCTACCTACAGCACAGGTAAATTTGATTTTTGATAAATACACTACTTTCTGTTGATCTAACTTTTGGGACCTAGGATTGTTTAGTCTGGAGAAGAGGAGGCTGAGAGGAGACCTTACCACTCTCTACAGCCACCTGAAGGGAGGTTGTAGTGAGGTGGGTGTTGGTCTCTTCTCCCAGGTGATTAGTGATAGGACAAGAGGAAATGGGCTAAAGTTGCTCCAGGGGAGGTTTAGGTTGGATAGTAGGAAAAATTTATTTGCTGAGAGTGTAGTCAGGCCTTGGAACAGGCTGCCCAGGGAGGGGGTGGAATCACCATCCCTGGAGGGGTTCAAAAGACATCTAGATGTGGCACTTCAGAACATGATTTAGTGGTCACAATAATATTTATTAGACAGTTGGACTTGATGATCTTGAAGGTCGTTTCCAATCTTAATGACTTTATGATTTTAAGTTAGATTTTAGTACCTGTTAGCTGCCCAGTGAAACTGAAAGTACTATCCTGAACAGGAATAGCTCAGTAGAATATACTTTAAGTAAATAATTCCTTCAAACTCTCATTTGATCTGATTTCATTCTGTGTTATGCAGAAGGTCAAACTAGATGTCACTATACAGCTCTCCATTAAAAACTGACCAACCAACTCCAGACTTTCAGCTTTAAGAATTACATTTGTTTTCATAAGTTTCCCAGAAAACAGTAGAGCAAGTGTTGCCTTCCCCTTATATGGCACGCTGGAAGTCCTCTGGACTACAAGTCACTAAACAGGATGTTGATTAGCATCTAGTGCTAATTCATGCAATAGATTTTAACATCTGAGAATAGCTGAAGCCAAAAGAATTCCCTGTTACCACATCCAAAGTTATCTGTCAGATTCCACACCAGTTTATACACATATATTGATCTTCAGCACAATAAACGCCTTAGCCCACTATGCTACTGAAACTTACATCATGTTGACTATATTGTGTGCCTGCATGTGTTGGTATCTTCTGAAATACTTTTCCTCAAGCAACTACAGTTCCTACTTAAGAATTACTCCAAAGTTATGTTCATCAGCACATACAGTTACAGCCAGGACACTAACATACCATTTGAACTAAAACATATGCAAATAAAAGGTGTTGGGCAACTTTTGTCTGTTTTGTAATCAATAACATGCATTTGTTTCCTCTAAATCTTTTTCATGCTCACAATAGAACAAGTATTTTCCAAAGGCATATGGTGAGCAGCATCTTGCTTCACCCCTCCAGTCAGCTGGTCCTGTTGTCTCATGGGAAGAAAACAAGAGTAAAACAAGCAGGCTTTGCAGTTTCCTCTGATGGCAGCTGACCTTGCTTTAGAGCCTCTTCTAAAATTGCTGGGGATATTTACACCACAAAGTAGCCACTACAAGAGGTCTATCAAAATCAAACTGCCCCCATAACTGCTCCTGTGGATATACAAGTGAGAAGTACAACCTTGAATCCTATATGGCACTAAATAAGGAATCCAAAGCACTTTAATGAGGACATGATGTCAAGTAAGGAGGCTATGTCAGTTTAATCAAGGTCTAATATTAATTACACAAGAAGAAATTAAATGCTGCTTTCCTCCCAGTGAAGATACTGGCCCAAGCCTCCATTTCCAGAGAGCTTAGACACACACCTCTGCTTTGTGCCATCCTCTTGGTAAGGACTCCTGTGTCTGCACAGAGGAAAGACTAGATGGAGAAAATACTAGTAACTGAAACATGTCAAGACCCATTTTTTTGGTTCTGCAACTAAAATGTCACAGCAAAATCTCAGTGCAGTTGGAGATGGTCACTTCACCTGCATGTCCCCCAGAACAGACAGCTTCTGCCAGGCTGAGAGTTACCACTACAGCCAGCAATGCACCAGGGCTCACAAAAACAGCCGCCACCACCACACAATGGCTCTAGTTTGCTTTTTTATTTTAGGTTTGTTTTGTTTGGGGTTTGTTTGTTTTTTGTTAAACCTTCACCAGTGCTGGAAGCCTCACCTGTACAAACAGTTTTGTAGCCTCAAGATGATTTTGCAAGATACATTTTTTCAGGCAAAAAATTACAGGTTAAAATGCAGTTCATCTAAGCTCATTTCTTAAATGGGACACTTTGATTTTGAAGAATATGTACCTCTACCAGCAAAAGCACTGCAACTTGCACAGGGGTTTAGGATGCACTGCTTTTAATGGTCAATTAAACACAGAAACAGTTGCAAACAAGTGAAAAAGCCACAGTACTGCATGCACAAAGACTTACATAAACCGGGTTTTGGAATACGTTTCTATTGTTAGGAAGCTCAATAAACATAGAACTAGATAATTACTCTCAAGTTTCTCACCCATATTACTCTTTAAACAATTAAATCCTGTGACAGACAGAATCCCTCTATTTCTCTACATCATGCAATAACAGAGCAGAGCTTGGCGTAAGAGGCAGGGGATGTACAGCAGAACGTGGCAGATGAGGTATGGCCAGTGGTGCACAACTGTCAAGCTCTGGGAAGGAAACATCATATAAAAATCAGCAGGATAACAGCTACATGTTAACTCCCTCTCCCTAGGTAAGAAGGGATTAGGGTACGTATAAGAAGGGTACGCTAATGCTTGACAAGATAAAAAGCCCAGTCTAACAGAGTAGATTAAATAGCTGGTTTTATGCTTAGATGGCGATTAGATTTAGATTGCTAAAGTGCAATATGAAGTGGCATTGGGAGTGACTTTAAACAGATGGAATATTCCTTCAGAGGCACTAGATGGTCATGGCTGTGACAGGCAAAAAGAGTTTTAATAGTTAATGACTTAGAGAAGCGTTATTTAATCCTCCAGTTCACTGGCCTGGATACAGACAGGGCTGCTCAGTTTTCAGAGCAGCACTACAGGGATGTCTCAGCACAGGTGGTCTCATGACAAATCAGAAGCAACCACAGTCCCCTCTCACCCTTCTCCAGCACTCACGAGACTCTGCACGGACACAGTGACAAGGAACCAAGCCAGTAGAAAACTTCATTGGAAGAAGCACTAGTTACCTACAACTGGAACAGCAGCAGAAGAAAGGATACAAGGACCAGGGGGACCACTCCAGCAGCTGCTGGAGTGTCACCATCTCAGCTTAATTACAAGCTGAAGAACCATCAGTACTGCTGACAGCTCTGGTTATTAATTATCTGTCTCACCACGTCCTGCTCCCCAGACACAAGAAAATCAGAGTTTCTGCTACCACCACACAGCAATTTGTAGTCGCTACAGTCACTGCAAAAAAATGAAGACAGGTCCTGAAGTCACAGAATAAGAAAGTAAAGTAGTATATCATCTACATTAGTTCTTCAGCTACTGCAAGTTCCTGGCAGTGAAGAAAAAGAGAAAGACTTGTGTTTGTTGATCTTGACAGCAGTGACTTACAGCTCTGTGCCTTTCATGCAGATACTTCAGAATTTCCCATAGCCTCTACTACCTTAAAAAAAATAAATCAACAAACCCTTAAGAGAACTCCCTGTCCCAAACTCCTTCACAATTCATATCTCTCCATACAAATATCTGATGTGAACTTGGGAAACTGGACCTACAGCTTCAATCCACAATTGCTGAGACTGTCATAGCAGCACTGCATGCAGGTATAGATACACATATGGGTGAACAAATGCACACACCAAACATTTTTGTTTAAAAGAAAATATGCCATGTAAAAAGCGTATCATTTCAACATGCATAAAGTAATGCTTATGTGCAAATATAAATGTAAAGCACACAAACATTTTTATTAAAAATCTGTAATATGAACATCGTGCGTGATAGAGTTACAGATATAAGTAGATGCAAAGTTAGGAGACCTGCAATTCCCAAGGACACAAATGACAGCAGAGGGTTCCCTCTGGACAGGGCAGCTGCCGTGCAGAACTGGGAAGTTGTAAAGGCTCTTTGCTTCCACTCCAGCCTGCTTCAAGGCAGCAGAGAAACTATTTTAAGACACTTGTTTCTCAGGAATAAATATTTATAATGAAGTTAATCCGAAGGCTGTGCTGTTCCCAGAGAAATGCAGCAACAACAGCAAGTTCTCTTAATCTTCAGTCACAAGGTTAATGATCATCTTTTTCCTCTAGCATAAAAATGAGGTGCATTAAGAACACCTTGTGTAGTTTATTAATGTTAATCATCAAGTGCCTAGAAAGAAGATACTGGTATTAAAAAATCATGTAACTGAATCCAGCTAGATTCTAGCATTATTACAAAACAGAGTCAGACAAAGAATCTTGTGAATTGTGTATAACATCTGAAGACAAATATGACCTCTGAGATTGAGTTAAAACAGAGGCTGTGATGGCAACCTCATGCAGAAATTGTCTGTTGACATCTCTTCATGAAAGCACTGTGTTTTGTCTCTGGAGCAGTTCCTTCTAAAGGAGTGAAAAAGAATTATATTACTCCTGCTGGTGTCAGTGGAATCAGGATGAACAATGTATGTTCAAAGACTATTCACTACACAGCCCTTTACACTCTAGATAATCCCAGTTTCTTGGGGCTGCTCCAAAAATCACAGAATGAACCCCCAGGAAAGCACGATCCAAGAGATTATCTACCTCATATGCAAGTGTTATTTCTTTAACACTTCACCTTCTCTAACACAAAAAGCATCTTAAGCCAAAGGAC